>JAPSGF010000108.1:749846-977502 GCA_035772895.1 Perdix hodgsoniae
GGAAGGGAAGGGAAGGGAAGGGAAGGGAAGGGAAGGAAGAAGGGAAGAAAGAAGAAAAGAAAGAAGAAAAGAAAGAAGAAAAGAAGAAAAGAAGGCATGCTTCTTTCCAATCAGAAGCTTAAAACTTTTCTAGGAAGAAGAGATCTCTTTTTTTGGAGATTACATCTGGTTCCTTCTTTCTCATTCAACTGAAGACATAAACTACAGATTCATAGTTGGCATCTCACTTAAGCTTCACAATCTAACAGTGATTTCCATGAAGTCTACTTTTTTTTTTTTTTTTTTCCCTCTAGCTGTGAATAAGGCAGTTTAGAGAGATGCAGTCCCCAAGGTCACTGAAGGAGCTTGTTGGTATGTTTTTTTTTCCCCTCAAAACGTCAATTTTCTATCCTGTAGGCCCCATTACTGGCTCTGAAAGTATTACCACGGAAAATATAATAGGTACACAAAGGGCACAATAACACTGTTTGAGAGAGCAAATTCTCAGCTACAAAGCATTTTTCATTATATTCTCTGCCATTAGCTATGCATTTTCACGAGGGACGAACAAGAGACTGCAGGCCACATTCATGAATAGCCACACCCGTGGAGGCGACCCACAACTGTTGCTGCAAAAACACACCACCCACACCCTCACTGCGCTCAAATCCACTGTTTGGCCACCACAGACATTCAGCAAGCATCACTGAATAGCAATGAGTGCCATTTTTTCCTCATGGAGGAATTCAGTGACACACCTTTTTGCGTCATATGCACTTCCCCGTCAAATGCCATTCTGTCAGACTGCCCCTCTGCTGCCATCTTTCACATGGACACAAAATGCAATGGAATGCTGGTGGGAAGGTTCAGCCTCTACTGCCATACCACCAACATATCACCACCTGTGATGCCATGGACCAACACAATGAAACAGGAGCATTACTTTGGAGCTCCCTCATAATTCCTCCCTTTATTTTCTTTGCTAGGCATATGGCCCTAACTTTGGGAATGCAGCAAGACAGCATGGAAGGTAATTCCTAGTCCTTGTTCAACAACACAATAGAAATACCCATGGCAGTGTCAGTTGTTAGCTGTTATGATAGAGTAAATATCAGCTTTTTACTGGAAATAATACAGAGTAATTATGGGGGTGTTCTGCTACATGGTGTTCCCATGGAAATGAACTATACCTTGTCCCTCCTTTGCAAATAAGTAATAGGAACCAATTTATGCCTGAACAGCCCCTGGTCAAGACTGCCTTGGAAGCATAAGCTCATAATTCATATCTTTCTCTTATAGCAGCCACCTGGCCCTTGTTGTCAATTTAAAATAAGATGATAATCTAGTCTGCAGATAACAAAAAACAAAACAAAAACCTTTTAAAGCTGTTATTACATTTATTATTGCTGGGAAATGGCCCATCTAATGCCTCACTGCTAAATGTTGCAACATATATATCCAAAAGCATTGCGAATGTTGCAATTGAAAGTTCAAGTCCCTGGGAGAAGCACGTTATTGAATGCACACGGCAGAAAATAAAGAGTTATGAAAGAAAATAAACTCACCGAGCTGCTTCTCAGGTCTGATGGTCACAGTAAGATGAAGCTTTGCATCTTACTGAGGGGATCCCAACTGCTAATGAATTCCCAGGAAATCCCATTTTTCATGCTTGTTACTCCATTCTGAGCTGAAAATGAAGTCAAAATAGGCATCACAGGTTTTCATTTTTGCATAGAACTTTTGAAGAGACTGAACACAAAGCTTTGTTTTAGCTAATTGAGTGGTTTGGAGCATATAACAGTTAATATCTTGAACCTGTTTCTCTGGTAACTGTACATTTTAGAGGAACACTGAATTTCTTTCTTTTTTTTTTTTTTTTTTTTTTTTTAATTAGAGGTAGATATTAAGGCACTTCATTATTTCAGCTTCCCTGATGTGCAGAGCTGCAGAGCACCTGGCCAGGCTAGTGACACATGGCTGCGAGCCCAGCCAGATCCTACGTAGTGGCTTTGTGCTTCCCTTCAGGAAGCCCAGATCTCTCTTCCCAGGGCCAGGAGAGGTGTAAAAGAGGCAGCAAGTGATGCCTCAGGGCTCCATCACTCCCTGCTTTAGTGCAGAAGTCAGAGCAGGCACATGGCCCTGCTCCTAGCGACTGTATCTTCCACTAATGAATCCCTGGCAGAAGGCACTGCTGTCAGGACAGCCAGAGCTATGTGATGCCAAAGCCCATAAAAAGTCAGTGCCCAAGGAAACACACTGATTTCCTTGTGTTTTGAGGACAGCTGAACTGACTTGAAACTACATAAGGAAGAGTTATGACAGAGAGTTCAGCGAGACTTGGCATGACAAAACTACTCATCTACTAACTGATAATAAAGATGCAATTGGCTAAGTAAATAGGTTTAAACTGAGCTGATTCTCTCAAGAACAGGATGACTTATTTAAATTAGGGCACAGAATTCTGCATGCTGCACATAGAAACTGGAAACCTATGCCTGGTGCCCAAATAAAAAGCTTGACCTCCTCCTGAACACATGTGCCATGATTACACCCTTAGATCATCAATGCTAAAGTCACACTCCTGTTATACATTTTTGATTGTTATTCAGCTATTAGTATAGTCTGGGCTATAACAAGATCTTTTGTTCTGATCATAAAATGTTAACACTGACCCCAGAATCAGAAAGATTAACACAACGAACCACATATATTCATTTGTGAGGATTAGAAGACTGCAACTGAAGATAAATTAGAAAACAATGCAGCTGAAATTAAAGCTGCTGAAAATATGACTCTTTAAACAGCACAATACCCAGTAGTATTTTTCCTGTTTACTCCTGTAATTCAGTAAAGCAGCCACTGGGAGCAGGGCAAAACAGTGCCAATGTCTTGAATTTTTAGTTTTCAAACACAGAAAGGTTTTTTTGTACTGGGCAGAATGATTTAGGGCACACCTCCCATATAATAATGTAGGAATAGGCGAATCACTTTTAGTCTAAATTTAAGACCTGTACATAAACTAAAGTTCCAGTGACCTTCGCTGGGAATTGGATACTTTCCTGTCCTTTCGAAACTTCCTTAGGCATGTAATGAGCTATGGGGGAAAGACAGTAAGGAAAGGGAAAATTCAGAGGAAATTCTGAGAAATCAGTGGGAGAAAATTATTTTTTCTAATCAGATACTGAGAGAGGAAAACGTGGGCATTCAATCGCTGAACAGGGTAACAGACACTGATAGTGTTTCCCTTGTGCTGAGGCACAAGCCACTGCAACCTGTAGTGCAAGCTGCATTAAAAAACACATTCCCATCTGTTTTCTTTCAATTCTGTTATATATTTCTTTTTCAGCAAGCTAATTTAAGTCTCCTGGAGTTCTTCTATGTAAGAAGACAGAAAGAAGGAACAGATGAAGACCCAGAGACACAGAAAGAAAACAAAAGAGAACGAATAGTCCCATAACTTGAGATTCTTTCTAGAGAGGTGGGGAATGTTGAACATTGCTTGAGGCCAGTACAAACTAAACTGCTCAGTATGTTCTTAAAACACAGCAGACTTAGCTTGCACAACAAATCAGATAGAATGTTTAATAACCCTGAGAAATGTAATAACCATGAATGTCAACTACTTAGCTAATATAATTTTCTTATTCCATGAGGGTCACTCCTTACAGCCTCTATAGCAGCCTTATAGGAGATCTTGAATATTAAATATTGTTTTCCTTAGTAAAACAACTGAATCCCAATGAAATTAATAGCCATCCCAGTTATGTGTTGTGTTCTCACTGGGGCAATTTGACCTGGAGATTTCTTAGAATCACAGTCCTTAGAGTTGGAAGAGACCTCTGAAGGTCATCCAGTCCATCTCTCCTGTAATGAACAGGGGCACCACAGCTAACTCAAGTTGTGCAGGGCCTTATGCAGCCTTGCCTTGAAAGTCTTCAGAGATGGGACAACGCATAAACACATCACTAGGTGGTTTGTTCAGGTCCGTTCTGCTAAGCATGACAAATATATGCATACCTTCGCAATAGACTGTGTATATCTCAATACCTTTTCCATTTGAAATGCAAAGCACAACCAGCAACTTCTGTTTTTGTTGCCTCAGATCCCAAAGTACGCACATGTTGTGCAGCTGCATAACCATTATCTTGTTCAAATATTATCTCTGCAGCAGTGACTATACAAGATTGGATATACAGATTGCTGACCTACCTACTGTTCAGGAAACATAAGCAGAGACTGGAGCTTTCAAACACATGCTGAGTGAAATCAACCCTTTTCACACTAATCAAAGCACATATGCCATGAGTACAATGAAGTCTACCTGGAATCTAGATCAATATAGAATCACAGAACGGTTTGGGTTAGAAGGAAGCTTGGAGATCCTGTAATTCCAACCCCCTGCTATAGGAAGGGACACTTCCCTCTGCACCAGGTTGCTCACAGCCCCATTCAGCCTCGCCTTGAATGCTTCCAGGGAGGGAGCAGATATTGTCAGATACACACAAATGTCGCTAAAAACAGCTATTGTCCGACTACAAATATTTCCAATTTTCTTTTTTCTGTGGTTTCTCACATCTATCACCAATCATTTCCTTGCTTGTTCTCCAAATATTTTTCTGCACAATCATGAGGGCGAAGTAGGTTGTAGTATTCACCCTGTAAAGGAAGCGTGAGGGGTCCGGAGCACAAGCCTTATGAGGAGCAGCTGAGGGAGCTGGGATTGTTCAGTCTGGAGAAGAGGAGGCTCAGAGTTGACCTTATTGCTCTCTGCAACTACCTGATGGAAGGCTGTGGGTGATGTGGGAAATGGCCTTTTCTCCCATGTAACTAGCAATAGAACTAGAGGGAATGGCCTCAAGTTGCACCAAGTGAGATTCACGTTGGACGTTAGGAAATAATTGCTCTCCAAGAGAGTGATCAGGTAGAGGAATGGGCTGCCCAGGAAGGTGGTGGAGACACCAGATGGGCTGCCCAGGAAGGTGGTGGAGACACCAACTCTGGAGGTGTTCAAGAAACATTTAGGTGTTCTACTGAGGGACATGGTTTCGTGGGAAATATTGGTGATAGGCAGATGGCTGGATAGGACAATCTTAGAGGTCTTCAAACTTGATAATTCTGTGGTTCTATGATATCTGATAACCTCAAGTTTGTGAGAGAATGCACTGTGACAGAGACAGTATCAGCAGCTGTCAGGCAGGAACATGATCATTTGTCAGGAATGAGAACCTACATGAAAGAGCTTCAAATATGCTTGCTTACTGGTAGTCTCATTGCTTGTCCATCTTACCAGACTGTCTAAGGGTATCTAGCTAGCAATTGAGCTCAGCACAAGTCTCTTCTTAACTGTGCCTTTTCAGAGGTTTGTTCACATGCTCTCAAGGTTGGGCTGTGCAATTGCAGCTGTGTGTGCATTGCACAAAGGAAGAAATATCTCTGGACTGAAGAGAGGGTGCAGCCCCTGAGCATGAAGGCTTAATGGCACTTTGCATGGGGTTAGCCTCCTCCCTGTGACACAGCCTGGTGAGAGGGCCAGCCAGCTGAGCACACAGAGTGCCTCTTTCACAAGGCCAGTCCCTTTCCGCTGTTATCTTGGGCAATCATCTCAACCTGAAGTGGATTTTTCACTATTTGCTTCTAAATATCATTTTTTCACACCTGCAGAGAACAACCGTGATCCCAACCAAAATGGTACACTGCTTTTCTCTAGCATCTATTTTTCCCAATTGTTCCCAGTTAACCAGGGGCTCATCTGTTCAATAACTTTCACCCTTTATGTCCTTTTACCTTTCCAGTATAATATCCTGTGCCACTGTAACAGACATGTGATGTAAACTATTAAATTTTCAACAATTCACACAATTTGCTAAAGTATGGACCCAATTCAGAACTATTCTAAGAGCATTAGGCAAAGATAACCTTCAGGGCTGCAGCATTCAAAACCACTGGAGAACTCCTAGTAACGTGAGATGGAGGACAGTGTACAATTTTCAGTGAACAGACACATAATGCACTTAAGCACTTAGAGACATTAGAAACATATTTAATAGCTTTTACAACTGCTATTATTTGATGAGAAGCAGCTTTGCTGACTGTGCAGCTGTATGATCACTGTACTGTGTGTGTCCCTAGTTGCAAAAAATACAGGCTATGCCTTAATCTACACTTTAAAACATGAGAATAAAAAGAAGCAAACATTTTCAGCTTGCTTGTAAAACTTTTCAATTGAAAGCCTTTTCAACTTTAAGCTATTTATCCTAGAGAAAACCTAAATAACAGGTACTAGAAAACAGCAGCACACAGAGGGCAATGTGACTCTTCGAGTTAATGTTTATTTTGCTAATTTTTGATGCAAAAATATATGATTTACTTAGCAGGGTTAGGAAGTAATACTAAGATCATATAATAGAATCACAGAATATAACCACAGACTGATTTATGCTGAAAGGGGCCTTTGTTTTCATTTCAGTTGGTGTGTGCCTCTTTAATAAAACGTAAGGTGGTGAAAACGTATCACATTTCCTTCCACATTTCTCTTTTCCCGCCTTAACTTTGCTTTTGTGTGTACATATAGCTGTATATGTAGGGTAGAGAGTGCATAAAGGGGAAGTAGAGTTAAAATTTTGTGGTCTGTAAGCAAAACAGCACTGACTGAACAACTTCTGAGTGGGACACCCTTGCTCAGATAACACTGGATCTGCAAAGGGTAATGTAGAAGATAACCAAAACCAAAGTATTCCTGATTAGGCTGCTTAAGTGATTTCAAGACTTCCAAGTAAATTTGGAGAAGTGCTGTGTCCACACCAGCTAAAGTAGTTTGTAGCAGTTCAATGTCTCTTGTTTGAACAAGAAGCATGCTTAGGAGTCATCTTTAGAATGGGTGGAGCAGCACAGAGCCTTTTCTTGTGCATATCTTTGCACAAGGCAAAGGTGGCCAAGAGCTGTTTGTGCTAACCCTCTCATCTGATGGGAGAGATGCAGAGCTCTGCTCCTATGAGAGCAAAGAAGGCTCCTTGCTCATTTCTTTGGGGACATCTCGGAAACACCTCCAAGCACAGTCTCTCTGAAACCACACATCGAAAAGGGGGTTGACCATTTCTCTCACATCTCATGTACTTGGCCCAGCGTAAACTCCTGCTGCCTGAAGTTTTATCTGTACAGAAACTCTCCAGGGCTGGAGGAGGATGCCAGCCTTCCTTCCACTGCAAAGATGCCTCATGCAGGATTAAAGCACGAGCTGGGCTCTGCGGGACAGATTGTGCTGCCAGCTTTGACATAAACAAACCAGAATAAAACAGAGCCAAAAAATAGGTCTTGCAACAGTTTGCCCTGAAGCACTGATCTAAACAGCTCAAGCTACGGTGCCCAAAACATCAGTAGGGTCACAGACCATAAAAAGGGATGTTAACTGCAGGTGCTTCAGAATAAAGTCATTCCCTAGAGAGAAGACAGAGGATCCAATCCTGCTGCAAGTACAGAGAAATTTGGCAAAGCTTAAAAGAGATTTAAGACTGCACTTCTGTTTTCAGATCTTCCTGCCTTACTTCTTTTCCTGGACATTACTGGCCAAACTACAATCTAATAATTATTTTTCTTTCCCAGGCAATAAGGTAGAGCCACTTTCGTAGTACTATAGCCACAGTCTCCCCTGCATAACACTCCCCTGCTCATTTCACTCGTGAAGACAGTGCCTTCTGTGAGAGCAGAAAAAAAGGCAGAGTAAAGGGCATGTTTCTCCTCTAGTCTAAGCATTAATTATCAACCTCCCCCCCATAATTAGATTCTATGATTAATAAATAAAAGAGTAAGTACTAGGTGCTTCTGATTGAAATAGTTTCCCGTTTCCGTCTTGTAGTTCCCACTGAAAAATGACACTTGAAAAATGAAAAGAAGGAAAAGAGCTTCTCAGATATAATGGCTTGTTCACAGGTGACAGGATAGCTCTTCCTAAGCCTGTACTCAGCCTGAAATTGTGCTGTGTTTCAGAAAGATAAATTCAACAACTGATTAACAGACGCTGCTCTCATCCTGAATTGCTCAGAAGCTCTGTGAAGGTCATATTAACACCACATGAGAGGTTCTAATCAGGGGTATAACAGCAAATACAGATTAGTTTCTAATTAATGTAAAATTAAGTGGTCATCAGGGATGCTGATTTAAGCCTCTTGAAAAACAATTTCAATCTCACTTTCTGTTGTTCATCTATTAAAAAACAGCATCACTAAAGAGTGAATGTTGTCCCTAATGTGGGTGGGGAGAAAGGTCATAACTTTGGGCACCAAGAGTACCTCACTGAGTTAAAAAATATCAGTTAAGTCAGAGATCTCAAGGACTCAACAGACAAGGTGTCTACTTCAAGAAAAAGACTTTAAAAAATAGCTCAAACTTACTCTATACGTTGTTCTTGCTTTCATGTGCACAATCGGGCAAAAAAAGATAGCTGTCTAGAAAATGTGGACTGTACAAAACTAAGCTTACATTGTAAACGTTCACATGCTTCACTTGCAGCATTTTTAGCATAAGAATATATTTTCACTTACTGGCAAAGAGTTTTTCAGTCTGTGTAGATTCCATCCAAATGATGCACAGTGTTCTCCAAATGCAGTCTTAACATAAGGTTGCAAGAAGTATCATGAAGTTCAAAAAGGTGTATTCCATGGGGAAAATCATGTAAAAATTAGTCTAGCCTACATTTCAGAGCTGGACTCTTGAAACACTGACAATTAAGCAATTAAGAATAGTATTTATTAAATATTTTCTGATAAAGTCATAGAATCCCAGAACGGCCTGGGTTGAAAAGGACCACAGTGCTCACCCAGTTCCAACCCCCTGCTATGTGCAGGGTCACCAACCAGCAGCCCAGGCTGCCCAGAGCCACATCCAGCCTGGCCTTGAGTGCCTGCAGGGATGGGGCATCCACAGCCTCCTTGGGCAACCTGTTCCAGTGCCTCACCACCCTCTGGGTGAAAAACTTCCTCCTCATATCTAAACCTAAACCTCCCAGGCTTTCATTTACTTAGAATATTTTTATTATAAAATCATGGTGTGTAAAGAAATATCAAACATGTATATACAAGCACTATTATATTTACTCTTCTCATCACTGTCTCCAAACTACTACAGATCCTAAAAGCTTATATTATCATTTTATAACAGTTTCTCTCAGCACGACTGAAGCTGTAGATGCAGGCTGAAAAAGAAATTCTCACATAACAGTGAAATTTTGACAGTTCATTTTTAGCATTATGAGGTGAAATTAAATGTTCAAAATGACAACAGGAAAACAGAGCCATTTTACACCTGCAAAATATTACTCCAAATTCTTTTCAAATCAGCAGCTAAGACACGGTGACTTACCAGCTGATCTACTGGAGGCATTGCTCTTAGCCCAGCTTCAAACGAAATGGTCACAAAACATACCAAAGTGTTTTTGAAGATCATCTCAAGGCAGACCGACTTACTCTTTCCAAGTAAATACACTGGAGACTGAATTACCACAGATCTCTTAACACGGAAGCATGACAAGATTGTACTCAACAATATATCTTTTTTTTTTTGCCCTAAATTAACCCAAATCAGTCTTTTAAATATTGAGCCCTATCCTTCATTTTCATATAATAAATACTTATTAAAAACTTCCAGGCAGAATGTTAAAAGTTCTTGTTTCCATAGGTGCAGGACACCAATTAGTAAAGGAAAGGAATGCAGTTGACATTGTTACTAACAAGGAAAATATGATGCAGATTAGCATCTATCTCATGCTCTAGAAAACTCACATTCTTCAACAACGTGTAATTATTTTTCTTTTCTGCCATCTAAAATGTCTCCTGTGACAAAGTATGGTATTATTTAAACTTCAGAGCTAGAGTAAACTAAGCTCAATTAAGACTATTTTACACATGACAACTTCTGGAAAATATATTAGAGCCATGGTTTCTTCATGCTCCACATCAAGCCTCTGTACTGAGCAGGATGAGAGCTTACTATCTGACCAAATAAAAAAGCTCTACTTGTTACTGCTTGCAAGCATGACAGCAGTTAAATGTATCTCCATAACAACAGACTCTATAGCAACAATTTCCATTTCAGTTGTGAGGCCGACCAAGTAATATAGATGTATATTGCAGTATTTGGCTTTGCCTCAACAAAACTGAATTTAAAAAATATCAACCCAACAACCCACAAAAAAAACCAAACAAAAAAAGAGTACTCATCTCCTGTGCACTTGCTGGTGTGCAGAGAGCACAACCAGGGTCCTTCAGATACTCTTCAAGAAGAGGCTGTTGGGTTGTTGGTCACCTACAAGGTCACACTGCTCACAGGAGCAGAAGAAGGTGGAAAAGTTATAAACAGACTTGTGGAGAGAGAGAAATAGGACAGGTCTTCTGTGAAGGTTGAGTTCCAGATCACATTGGCTGTAGACAGACACTTAATTTTTACCAGCAGAAGAGAATTCATCAATTATTATTTCTAGCCGTCAGCTTTGTAGTCTCCTGACAGAAATGCAGAGGGAAAACATGACTCTTGCTTTTCTTCTCAGGCTCTGGGGAAACCATATTCTCATGTGCGACAGTAATATTGCTCAGATCAAATTATGGTCTCTGAAATACAATTCCACATTATGAACACCTGTTTGATTGATATGTTAGACTTGGAACGTATGAGTGCAATGGAGCAGAAATACCACTTATTAGCTTAATCACCTAATAATTTGTATAAGAATAGCTCATTATATTCCATAAACTAGATCCAAAATGCTCTCTTAACAAAGCATTTCCATGTTTTTAAATGAAATGTGTAAAATTTATTTTGGTTCACATTTTAAGTTCAGCAATTCACAAAGTACAGATAAAGATAAGCAGCCAGATTGTGCTCGGACATGAAATGGAAAATACATTTTAAATGTTAGTAGGCACCAAGTCCAGGCAATTATACTGGAGTTGACATGGAGTTAAACCTTTCTGAAGCCTACAGCATAAACGTAAGGTCCTCAGCATATCATGTGGTAAGCAAATTAATTCACAGTGGGTGAACAAATAAGTCTGTTTCACTAGGAGATTCAAAACTGCATGTCAAAAAGAAAACCACTGTAAATATAATCTGGCTCTGATTATTCTATTCAGCAATATAGTAACAAACTTCTATGCAACCACGTAACCAAGAGAAGAAAGTTGGATTGATTTTCTTCGATTTATCAGCTGTTCACAATTCACAAATAATGAAGATATTTGAATTTGAACAGTCTAAATCATTCCATTTTCCAGAACTGTCTATCACTGCACAGTCTTCATTTTTCAGATTATTTGGTTCTCCAGATCTCCAGTTGCTGTAAGTTAAAAGCCCACCACTCAGGTACATGAATCTGCCCTCAGTTTGTGCATCAGATATCCCAATGTAAACTTGGCTTGAAGGTCTAACTAAGTCTTTTAAAGCTGTATTCTCAGCCTCATTCCTAGGAGAGGCAAGCACACCTCCAGCTTTTGCACAAAGGGATTTTCCCTTTTCAAAATTATCTTTCTTTCCAGTTGAGACAAACATTTTTTTACCAATGTTCACGATGTCCTTTAAAATCATGGCTAGAAGAAAAAGCAAACAGCATGTTGAATTACACCATAAATTGAAGATTCTAAAGTAATTTATCCACAATATCTCAATTATTACTGTTTTCTGCTATTTAGTACAAGCAGACTATTTGTAGTAGTAGGCAGAACCCAACAGAAATCAAACAAAATTAACACCTGGATATACCAAATCCACATTTTAATAAAACAGGATGTTCACAAGGCTTGGATCACAAGTCATTTTTAATATTTTTGTTGTTGTTTTTCCCAGATCACATATTATTACAGCTCCTGAATCAAGATCTGAAGGAACTTGCTCCCTAAATCAAATTGCAAGCATGACAAAAGAAGCTTGCCAGGTCTCAATGCAAAAATCAGAGACTAATTAAAAGTCATGCAGAGGAACTGAGCTGCCATTAGGAGATCTTTCATACCTATTAGCTTTAACCTCGGATCACAGAAACTAAAGCTAAGAGACTGTAATGAAATTCAGAGTTTCAAACCAGGGAGTGCAAACAAGACATAAAGGCACAGCTTTAGTGAGCTTGGGAAACTGAATATTTGTCTTGAAAATATTACTGATCTTAAGAGAAATATACATCTATGGTTCACATACGTGCCAGGTTTTCATTAAAAACAAAACAAAACAAAACAACAAAGGAAAGTGAGCCTCTTGCTCATTTAATAGATAAGACTGGGCTTGCAACAACCCTTTTGAAATGCATTTGCTTTCTTTGATAGACATTTATTTGGCCTTACTGTCTTCAACAGGTATCCAGAATTAGTGTCAAGGGAGTCTACCATCTTATAATAATTGTATGAAAACTCCAAAAAGAAAACTAATATGATTGTATCTTACCTTTTTTGTATCTGTTTAAGTCATCTTCCAATACCCGCATTTTTGCTTCCAAAGCAGTTATTTGTCGTTGCAGGTCATCAGTTACGACAACTAAGAGTTAAGGGTATTAGTAATTTATCTTAAGAATAACTACACCACTGCTGTCTTTCACCTAATGTGATTCTATGGGAGAGATGTTTGGTTCCCAGAGCAGAAACCATAGGGCACATTGCAGAATCATTCTCTGGGAAACTGTGCCAGTGTGAGAGCCACATTTCGAACTCGGATGAATATTTGGGTGGGCTTTGAATTCTCAGAGCTGACAAGCTCATCAGTTCATCTGGAAACGCCCAGATCTCAAAGGCAAAACACAAATGTAAGCATTTTAAATGAATTAAAGAGGAAAATACATGAACAGAAAAAGAATTAAAGGGAAATGCCTTAGTGACATGAGTGAAAGGATCTGTTATTTCAGTCACAAACAACAAAAAACTAGTGACTCACTCCAGACACTTTTTTTCCCACGTTATGCTGGGCAACTCATCCCCTAAGTAACAGGAGTTTGATCTGTTTGCTCCTTACCCTTATGGAAATCACACCTTCACACCTTTCCTCAAATGTATAAGAACGCCAGACATTAAAACAATTTTTAAGATAATACACTAAAAGGCTGAAAAATAGATTACAGAAACACAAGAGCTTCACTACTTACTTCCACGTTCTCCTTTTTGACCTTTCTCTCCTTGTGGTCCCACCTCTCCTTTTAATCCTGGAGGTCCTGCTTTTCCAGGCAAACCTTGCAGACCTCTCAATCCTTCTCCTAGAGTTTGATTTGAGAGAAAACAGCTTTAATGTTTTCTGAGAGTATTCTCCCACCATGTTTCCCAGCTGCTTGGAGAGAGTTCCAAACTGAGGAATAGTTTAGCAACTGGCAACAGTGTGCAGAAGACACAAACACCAAAGACTCTCTTAGGAAGATGGTTGCAAACCCAGCTGAGGATAGGAGGTAAGGAGATGAATTCACTTGGAAGAAAGGGATGAAATTGGTAAGTGAATTGGAAATGGATAACATTGGTAGAGTCTATCTGTCCTTCTGCTTTGAGAAAGCTTCTCAACAACAAAATAAAGCCACTGCTTTTATACCAATCAGAAAAGGAGACAATTCACAGCATCAGAGGACTTCTTGTTCACCCATGATTTCCTAATACTCACTCGTCATTTTAAGTTTTCTTTGATGCACAGTAAGATTACCCTGCACTTTATGAATGATGAAATTCTTTTGAGAAATACTCAGTATTTGAGGTTTATTCATGAAACACAAAATATCCTCAAATTCTAGGTGAATACTAATCGTAGAAACAATGGAGGCTGAAAAAAAAACAAACCCACCCCACTTGGTAAATGCATCTTGAACAGTAAAGAACTAAGAAATATAGAGCATGGCCAGAAGTCCTAACTCAGTAGAAAGGAGAGGAATGAGACACCTAACAAAAATATCCTCAAGGTGTTACAAAACTATATTAACTTTTAGTGGTCGATACCATTTCATTTTGCCATTGCTGAAGTCTTCCAACCATTCATTGTGTCAAACACCACCCCTACTTCCACCTGAAAATCATTCCTGTCAAAATATTCATTTGCTAGGAACTGCATTACTTGGATGAAAAATCACTATGACGCAAAATTCCTTACTATATTTATGAAAATGAAATTCCAATGTAATAAACACTTTGTTATTGCAGAGGTACATATGCTCTAAAATCAGAAAGCCATTATATGTAATCCAGCCATATATTATAATACATTATCTAGGAAATTAGATAAAATGTAATAAAGGTCAAGCATACCTCTGAAGTGGTTATTTAATCAGGCAGTGCTGGCTTTACATATTTCAGCCATGAAACAACAGGGAGCATACTGAGGATACCTGATACTGAAAATATCTATACTGAACATTAATATACTCCAGATAAATTTTATGTCTTATGTCATATCACTGAATCATAGAATGACTTGTGGACCTTAAAGATCATCCAGTTCCAACTCACTACTGAAGGC
This sequence comes from Perdix hodgsoniae, assembly GCA_035772895.1. Classification (NCBI taxonomy): domain Eukaryota; kingdom Metazoa; phylum Chordata; class Aves; order Galliformes; family Phasianidae; genus Perdix; species Perdix hodgsoniae. Next base: position 764,280 of record JAPSGF010000108.1, read on the forward strand.
AGGGTTGCCACCCACTACATCAGGAAGCCCTAAGCTCCATTCAACCCCAGGCCTGAATGTCTCTGGGGATGGAGCATCCACAGCTTCTCTGGGCAACCCAAATATCTAAGTATATATCAAGAGGTATTCATACTGATAGGAATTTGCTTGGATGTTGAAAAGTAATTAACTAACTCCAGGAGGTGTAGTATACACGTGACATGATGATATAAAGCTAGGATGAGTGGTTGGCACACCAGAAGGCTGTCTAGATATTCAGCAATACCTGGATGTACTGGAGAGTTGGACAGAAAGGAACCTTATGGGGTTCCACAAGGGCAAGTGTAGAGTCCTACACTGGGGAAGGAATAACTGTACATGTCAGTGCAAGTTAGGGGCTGACCTGCTGGAAATCAACTGTGAGGACAGGGATCTGGATGTCCTGGTGGACAGCAGGTTGGCTATGAGCCAGCAATGTGCCTTTGTGGCCAGGAAGGCCAATGGTATCCTAGGGTGCAATAAAAAGAGTGTGACCAGCAGGTCAAAGGAGATAATCCTCACCCTCTACTCTACCCTACTGAGACCAGATTTGGAGTACTGTGTTCAGCTCTGGGAGCCCTAGTTCAAAAAAAGACAGGGATATCCTAGAAAGATTCATTGGAAGACCACAAAGATGATTAGGGGCCTGGAGCATCTCATATGAGGAAAGTCTGAGCAACCTGGGACTGTTCAGCCAGCAGTAGAGGAAATTGAGAGGGGATCTTATCAATGCTTATAAATACATAAGGTGTGTGAGTCAAGTGGGGGTAGGATCTTTTCAGTGGTGCCCAGTGACAGAACAAGAAATTCCATATGAATATGAGGAAAAACTTCCTTACAGCATAGGATGTAGTAAGAAAGTATACAGTTCTGTATGTACTTATTAAATATTTTCTCAGAAACAATTTTATGTCTTGGGAAAAGTGGTGACTCCATTCTGCTGTGTGACAGAAAGCACTTTCTGATCTGTTTGTTTGCAGCAACTGTTTGTCAAGTCATGTCTTGGGGGAAATTCAGTTGCTGGGACTTAGTTAATTTGAAGCAAATCAATTATTGTCATTAGGTTAGTAGCCAACTTCAGCAAGCATGATTTCTGCTTTTGAGAGCTGGCCACTGGAAAGGAAAGCAGACATAATTTAGTGTGGTATGTAGGAAACTCTGTAAATGGCTCAGAATACAAATGGTACATTGAGATTAAAATCTCATTTTATCTCCATTCTTTGGGCTGCTGTGAAAATGGAATTTTATGTTAGTATGGTTTTGGTTTTTTTAAATTTATTTATTAAATCCAAGTATCTAGAATAGAAATAAAAATGGAGCAAGTGCTTTATAGACAGATTTCTGCAAATTTACAGAAACTACGCAAGGTTAATAGGGCAGAGAAGAAGTAGAAAGGTGGAAGAATAGAAAAGACATAAAATAAGACTAAAGGGATGAAAAGGAGCATCAAAAATACACTACTGATAAATACTCTGTACCTGGGTCTCCCTTTTCTCCTTTGGGACCATCTCTTCCATCTCTGCCTGGTAATCCGTTGACTGCAGGAGCACTACACTGAATGATGGGACACGAATACATTTTCTCTTCAGGTTTGTCTGTGGTAAGTGAACTTGTTGCCATCATCAGTGATAGACAAAGCAGCAAGGCACTGAAAGGCTGAAGAACAGTCATTGCTACAGATCTGTGACAAATAAAGCAGAGTCACATCACAAATTTCTCCATTTACAGGATCATTTTAAAGGGTTGTCTAGGAAAATGTTGCCTGCACTGCCCTTCAATCTTTGTTCCAAAGAGCAAGAACGGTGTAGTGTATGAACCATTTAATCAAGCCTCTGATTGTATCCTTACGTGTGGAAGCCAGAAGAAAAACAACGAAGCTTACAAAAATCCAAAAATGTCAAGGTATAAAGAAAATATCATCCATTTCACCATGATGCAAATCCATTTTAATGTATTTTTTTCATAGCAAGTTTAAACTTAAATAATTTCTCTTTAAGCCAAATGATTCATACAGAATGACAGTTTTCAATGAATCCTAAACTTCCCAGCTATTTCATCTCTGCAGGGACTCTTCTCTCTACAGCTATTAGGATTACTGCATGTTGAAACTTAGAGTGATTAAGATATTTCTTTTGATAATATCTTCAGTACTAGCAAATGCCGATAGCTTAAAGAACAAAAATTTCAGGTGTGCTTAGATAATCATCATCTGATTGCCTCTCAGTTTCTCCTTTCACACCTTGTATATTAATAAAGATACATTACTTCTTCAGTATTATGCCTCAGAGCTGAAGTTCTCTTGGATCTCAGAACTGCAATACTTTGCTGCCCTCTCTGAGCAGAACAGCGACAGGCAACAATATCACAAGATAAAGCTCTGCATTATGTTCTGATGAGCTGCACAAAAATAATTATTCTCAATTTTAATATGATGGTCAAATTTGATGCAAACATGTCCAATATATTTTGTGTTTAACTGAAAACAAAAGCAAGCAAGCAAGCAACAACGAATGAAACTACCACAAACATGATCTGACAAATTCAAAGGGTAAATGAGTTCTAAGTCAAATGGCATTGTTTTTTCTAGGTTCTACTAATCAGCCTAAAGCAGGAAACACGTTTAAGGAAATATTGTCTTCAGCATGGGGATAAGGAGGCACAATCACATCCAGCACAAATTTTGCTAATCACTTTTTATTTTAAGCCTCAGGAAAAATTCCCCACGGAGAACATCCTATTCTGCCTTGTTTCATCTGATAATGTGAAATAGAAAATGCACTCACTAGCTTATTACTGTGAGAACATGATCAGTAAGAAAAGAAAGCAGTTTAAGGAGCTTTTCTGTATACTTCTCTGAAGGCTCACATCCAAATCTGGAGCAACTGCCTATACCAAAACAAAACAAGGAAAATTACTTACTAACTAGTAGTAATAGAGTTTGAATTGCAATTTATTTTTCCTATCTGGCATCACAGACAAAAGACAGCTCTTCTCATCCATCCAAGGGCTTTTTCTGTTGGATTTTTATCCTTGGCTCGTTATTTGGTACCAGGGAGGATACCATTTCTGTCTCTCACAAAGGCAATATGAAAAAGTTCACAATAATGGTCCCACAAAATAAAATTTAAAACCAAAAGCTCACAGAGCATACTGTCACTACAGAGTCCCTAACACACAGACTGGTGTTGTTTTTGGCTACCAGCCTTCTGAAGCTACCACCTGCTTACCTCTAAAGTTTTCCAAGATGAGTGCTCCCAGTCTTTATTCTAGGAGAACCAAAGGGTCTCTTTCACCTCTAAGAAATTGATGGCAGGGTTTCCTGGCAGCTGTATGATTTCAAAAAGACATTAATGACAGTTTATATCAACATTAGTTTGGACTAAGAAAAAAAAATAATAAAAAAAAAAAAAAGAAAAATATTCCCACTGCATCAGAAAAATCTCAGGGATTTCCTAAAACAGGAAACATAGACTTTGCAATCCATATTTTAGAGAAGATGGAGATTCCAACATGGAGAATCAAGCCAAGTGTGGGTGCAGTAACACTCCTTAAGTTGCAGTGCTTACACAACTGCAGAATATTTAAGCAGAAGGATCAGAATTAGGCCCTGAAATGAAGCTGCTTTAATACTTAGAAGGTAGCTAGTTCTGGAAGTGATATCAGTACACCTATTTCCAAAGATATATCTCAGAAAATTCTTCCATTCCTTCATAAAGAGTATATTATGACATGACTCACCCAAATGAAGGTAAAAATTAGGGAAATGATCCTGGAAGAGGCAGCCAGGAGGCAAAATAGTCCTAATCATGGAGCTGACAGCTCTGAGTCATCAGCCCTGAAGCCTATATTTGAGAGGACAGCCCTTTTGAGTCAAATACTGGAGAAACTGCTCTTCAAAAGTAAATATTACATTAGTATAGAGAATACTAAGGGATAGAATGCTGTTAAAAGGAAAGACACATCCCGCTAACAGTCGTCTTCATCAGCTTACTGTGCACCATTAGGGCAGCCACTTTCTAAGTGGTGGGCTTGAACTTGCAAGGGTTGCAAGGCCTCAGTACAGTCAAATACTTATCACAGCAAAAGAGTTGTACTTACCAGCACCTTTACCTGCTTAGTGCACAGTGAAAATCTTATCACTTCATTGTCTTTCCTGACAGCCAATGTGACAGAACGTGGTAGAGAAGAATTAAACAGAAGATGGCTGGATTTTTATCTGAAGGACCAGCCTGCCAAGAGGAAAAAAAAAAAAAGTCCTTTAGTTTCCACTAAAAGCTGTAATTTTGAGCTTTATTTGGGGTTTTCTGGCTTATCTCTGTCTTGCACAATCCTAGTGATCATCTACTTCAACCTTACCACCCCTATTTACAGGAATTGCGTATGACATTCTGGTAGTAAACCCTTTGCTCTTTGCCTGGCCTTGGATGTATATTGACTTTGTTACAGTACAAATCAAGAAGAAAACAGAACAGCCCCCCCATGCACACAGGGGGGAAAAAAAAAAAAAGAACAACAGAAAAAAAAGAACAAAAAAAACCCACCCAGGATATCTGAAAGGTATTCATTTTGACTGCAAAGCTTTTGCTCTTTATTCAGTCAATGGATTAATCTTCAAATAAAGACCTGGATCTTGCTTGACTGCAGTGACTGTTTTTCCTGAAATATAATCTGAATTATCCATGGAAAAAAATTGGCCAAGTCAAACATGTACATTTGTGTGCAGATGAGAAAAGACAATATTGAGTGAAGAAACAAAGCATTTAAATAAGTCACCTACTACTTTTCTTCCTATAAAGACTGTGACACAGTGAGCAGGCTAAAATTCTCAACAGAGCCTGCATGAAAAGTACAGTAATAGGAATAGTTTGTCTTTGGGTATATTGCCAAGGATAGCTCTGAAATAAGAGTAGTATAAAATGTCGATCTGAGGAATAGATGGCTCTAGCAATTTTGCTTGTGGAAATCTTCCTTACCCAGAGAAGCTCTGATAGACACCTCCAGCTGAAAATATCAATTCAAACTCTTTCAGCAATGATTTGATAAAAACATTTGAAAGCCAACACCATGAAGAAAAGATTTGGAATTAGAGGTCCATGTCCTAAAATAAGAGCTTGGAAATTCCATATCAATTGGCTGTTTTGGCTAAGAACTAGAATGTGCTATCCATATGCTATCAACACATGGCTTCCAGAGCTCATATTGTCACCTTGTAATCCACAAAAACTGCTGGTTTATTTTTCCCCCGTTGAACTTCTCTGATTGCTTCCTGCCTGCAAAAGAGAAAGTATGAATTAGTGTTCTCAGCAGCTATCCTACTCCTAGTACTCACCAGCTCAGAACACTCAGAACATGTGAAGCATCTTGTAGAGATGTATTTATCACACAGAACTTTTATGGAGCAGCAGCACAACAATACATTTATATACATTATTCAAGCCTTCAGGATAATTATAAATTCCCAAGTAAAATTACATGTAAGGGCAGGTGGTTCAGCATTCAAAATTATTAGGTTTTCTTCACTGGATTTGTTATTTCATTTTTTTTTCTTCCTAATTTCTATAAAGCCATCCCTTCCTCTAGAAATATTTAGTCGCTCTCTTAGTACTGAGTTGCTCTCTGCTTAGATGCTCAAATATACCTTCTTTCTGCATGTCATTTGGTTGTATGTCTGTCTGCTCTTTGGTATAAAGTGCAGCTCTTCAAACTTTCTTGGAGCAGCAAGCAGCCCAGCATGTGAGGAAACCTGGCTTTTGAAGCCTCGAAGTTACCTTTGGAGCCATCAGTTTTGAGTCCTCTTCACCAGCAGCAACATTTTATGGCAATAACAGAAGTGGGAGCTATGTCCAATTATTTTCATCGTAGCATGGCAGGGTGACAGCTTCTAGAGGTTTGCAAAGGAGTGTATGGGTAAAGCAGTGGATAGAAATGCACAGCCAGCTCATTGGTTCACTTTGATGTCAGGCTAACAGTGTGCTCTTATCTCCAAGCCAGGAGCTTACAAAGTATTTCAAACCTTTCACTGAGACAATCAGAGGCAGGATTAAAGAGTTCTGAAGAACAAGACCCTAGGAATAACCTTATTTCAGAAAAAAAAACTCAGACCAGGTATTATGGAGCACAATTCTTAATAGGTGCTCATACAGTGAGTATAATTAGAGCCCTTTCAAAAAACCTGGAGTGGAAGCTGTCCTTTTCTTCTGAATTAATAGTGATTTATCCCTTGCCTGTGTAACCTCCTATGCATCTGTACTTCTGCACAGTAAGAAGGATGGAGCAGAGCTGAAGCTCTCTTTATTTTCAGCTGTCAGCCAGACACAAAGACTACATGGATAGTTGTTTCTGGAGCTGGGCTGCTACCTTGAGGCAATCCTCACCCATGATAAAATCTTTGGATTTCCTGGATCCACTGTCTATGTAAAAAACAATTTAAACTTTTCCATTACTTGTGAAAGTGATCGAAATTTCTACAGTAGAACACGCTAGCAAGAATGCCATAGTAAAAAAGAAGGCATAGGAATAATATTGTAATTATTATTCGTCTCACCACTCATTGTAGCACTTAATATAAGCATCAAAAAGTATAAAACTCTGAGTTTATGTTACTGAAGGACGTTTATAAGAGACCTAAACAAGCACATCCCAGCAAATTTTCAATGGGTGTTAATAATAATCAGATAGATGACAAACTAGGTACAAATACCACCTTCTTCTCTCTTAAACTTTAAATGATTGCACTTTAGTCTGGAACAACACTTATAAACAAAAAATATTCCTGATTCTTATTACAGTCTCCAAAGAGATACTGAGCTGTGGTTTGGAGTTTGTGAAACTGAGACTGACGTAGGAGATGTACGAGAGTGAGATGGATCTGAAGCAGACCAGAGCAAAGAAAAAAAAAAGTTTTCTTAACTGAGAAGAAGTTTGGGTTTGCTTGAGATTTTGAACAAAGTTCACAATTCACAAAGAGCTTCCTCATTTTAGGGAACAGACTGCCACGAACACATATAACAACTTCCTCCATCTCCTTGAAGATGAGCAGGTTGAGCTAAAAGACATGTAGGCTTTAAGAACATGAAATGCTGGAGGAAAATAACATCTCATGAAACATCATGTCTGATCTCCTGATTTTCACTTCAGCTACAGAAGATGTAGAGTGGCACCTTTTCCAAAATAGGACGAGTTGTTCGTGCCTTTTAATTGACTGGTCAGTAAAGAATTCTAGAGGGCTTTCTTCGTATTGCAAGAAAAAATTGTCAAACACAGGCCTCTCCAATTTGCAACAAAAGAGGCTCAAATGCTGTTGATGTTTCAGAAGCTGTAAATACATTTTGCTTTTCAATTTTAATGCATATTGAGAAAGATTTTGTGATGATTGAGCAAATGAGAACCCAGATAAGATTATACAAGGTAGAGTCAGGTTGTACTTAAAATTCTTTAATATCTACAAATAATATATCTTAATATCTTTAATAATATATCTTTAGTATCTTGCAAAGCATTGGGATGGTTAGCTACTCAGGTTATGGGATCAATCAAACTTCTACGCTCATTTCATCAGGATCCTCTTTTTCTGTTTCTTACCGATTCTAGAAAGGATTCAAAGTAATTAGCAGGTTTTTGAGGGCAAAACAAAAGAAGCTAACAGCTGAACTGAAAACACAGTTGATAATGGATTATGTGGCCAGGAAGTGACCTCTGGTGGATGCTAGGTGGTCAGTAGGTGCATGTACTTACCAGGAGAATAGCTTATTCATTTAACTACATTACATCCACTGAGCTGAATATGACCTGATATTATGATATAATCAAAGAAACTTTCCAATTGAAATAGAATTATTCAATGCAAAAAATGGGAAGCTAATGCTAGAACAGTAAAGATTTTCATCACAAACTTTAGAAACCTCTGTAACGAAAGGAATAATTGAATTTACGCATATTAACACTGTACCTTTAATAAAGTGAAGCAAAGGCTTCAGATGATCTAAAAATCAGAAAAAAGTGTTGAAGGAAACAGAACGATCCTTTGAGAGCATGTCTCAAAAGCATAACTCTAAATAACATGAGATTTTCACATTAGTGTGAGGTGGGGGAATCTGCTGCTTTCAGCACACACAAGTTTCTAATCACAGCCTCTGCACTAAATTGTAAGATTTTTTACACAGATGTATTAAAATAGTGAATATCCCTAAAGACCTAATCTATTCCCAACTAAGTGTTGTTGAATAGAACTGTGAGCTTTGGAATCCCTTTGATACCATGTCCCGAAGAGGCTCACAAGTGCTATTTCAGGGCCTGTATTTGCAGAGTGCATACACGTTCTGAGAGATCGTGAACTTTGTGCAGGTCCATGTAGGACTGCAACCCCCCTCTTGGTCATTAGAATGACTTTCCCTTCATACTGTTTCTCAATTTCCACAAGGAGTTGGAGCCCCAAGAGCTTCTCTCACAGTTCTAACATTGGATACAGAAGAAGGTTTGCTGTACAGAAATAACAAAGTGAGATTGTTCCCAAGGAAATCCAGTCTTTCTTGGCAACAGTTGTCTTGGAAACAAAGTCTCCTAGCAGAGCATCATGGCCGCTGATCCATGGAAAGCAATCCATGAGTCATTTTTCTCAGGGCCAGGGAAAAGGGCTGAGAACCCCCCACCATTTGGCTTTTCCCACAGCTCAAGTTGTGAGAGAACTGCCAGGAGCCACAGCAATTAACTGAAATTCTGTCTTTTTGGTATGGATCCAGGGCATATTAATAATATTAACATGTTAATAATAATACAGGCAGCAGTATTCTACCACACAGGGATTTTTTATTTTTTATTTTTTATTTTTACTAGGCATGTGGAGGAATGGCTTAGCTCTTCACTAGGAGAGGAAAACTGCACTGGAAAATCACGTTCAAATCTAAGCCAAGACAGCCATGATAGCACTTAGCAAAGTACAGAGAGAAGCAGCAGTGCACATTTCTGCATAAACTCTTCAGAAATTCATGTGAAAGCTTTGAAGAGCTGCACAGCTTTGGATTTCACACCTTCCACAGAGAGAGGCACAGGCAGTGATCTGCGCTCCGCTAAAGATGGATGCACACCTCAGACATACGGAAGGAGTTTGACCTGCAAGTTCTTGCCTTGGACAGTGCATTCATGCTCACCTCTGCCCGGCTGTTATCAGTTGATGGTTTTCTGCTCAAGAGTCATTACTGCAAGTTTACATCACTCTAGGACATAACACATGCAATATTAAGCACAGCTCTTTCATCTGCACAGCATATATTTAGCACTCATTGATTAAACAAGCAAGGGGTTGAGCAGTGAGCAAAAACCTCAACTACCACGATTTGAAACCCATCCATTAGAATCAGGAGAACTACCTGGGTCCATTCAGGCTCCAAAGGTCAACATGAGGGTGAGGATGAACAGGGCTACACCAGGACCCGCAGGGCCAGGATTAGCAGCAGTTCAAGCCCTGTCTCAGGAACTCATCTGAAATAAACAATCCTATTTTTCCATAAAAGCATTTTCTTCTGGAACATTTGTCACAGTTCATTCTAATTCTTTGATATGAACTAAGACTATCTATGTATGAGGTTACTCAGTCATGAATATTTGGACACACTTTCATACAGGCAGAATGAACAATAATTTATTAGATGGTAGCACAGCCATTGCATGAACTAATATTTGCAGAAGGAGATTTGAAGCAGAATAACTTTTTAAATCAGCTTACAATTCTTTTTCCATTACCTGCACAGTAAACATTCCAGGCGGCTGTTGGGCAGGTGGACTCCCAGAGACTTTCAAAGGGAGGGGGAAAAAAAGCACCAGCAGTAATAAATCACACAGCCTGCAACTGCATAGTAAATACCTGCAGCTATGTAAAATTCCACTTCTAACCTAAACTAGTAAACAACTTGGAAAAGAGTAAGCACAGGCATAAAAAATGCCAACTGACTACAAATCAGCTGCAAACACATTAAAGGCCTATATTTGTTCAAATACATTATTCATAATGAATAATTTGAGCGTTAGTTGTATGCAATTTATGTTGCATAAACTTAAGTAAATACTTGTAACCAAAAGCTGATTTAAGAATTAATGAGCAATCTCTAAATAAAATTTTACTCCTAAATAAATCCTTCTCTGAGTTGCAAAGCCATATGTTTCCTTCAGCAGATATTCCAACATTTCTATTAGCAGCTAAGCCTTGTAACGTTGGGATACTGACAAACACTTGATGCCTTTTGAAGCTCTTGCTAAGCAGAGGAAGAAACAATTGCTTTTGAGGAGTTCTTAAAGTAATTAAGGTTCAACAGTGATGTGACCTCATTGTAGCTTTGCTCCAAGCACTGAAATTTACAATCTAGAATCAATATTTACACACTTTTTAGCAAACAAATAAAGAGGAGAAACATACCTTTTTCATCTGCCGAAGCATTTCCACTGACCACTGCTGTGTCACTTTGCACACAGACTTCAGAAATGAATATCTCATATTAAGAGGTACCGCAGCGTAGCGTGGCACATCCACGCAGTCTGGATTGATATACCACACTGTGCTTTTTAGTGACTATAAGCAATTGGGAAATTCGCATTTCACATGCCTTTTACTCAGCTGTCTCAAAAATTTTTCACACACGCCATGACAGGACTATGTCATTTTCTGTAAAAATTCAACAAGAAAACAGACAGGTATTATTAGCAGCTAGATGGATGCACAAACAATAAATACAGTCTCACAAAAGGCTTTTTTTATACACCAGGGACCTCCTTCTCCTCTCAATCCCTTCCCATAACTGGTTGGCAAACGATCTCCCATGTGGGTCCAGGAAAAGCATGGTCAGAAGCCCACGTAGCCGAGTGCTTCCATCTAAGTCCACAACTTCTCTGAGCTCAGTGCCTAGCCCTGATTTGCACACATTTCATGCTCTTCTACAGTAGCTCTCATCTAAATGTTTAGACTAGGTCAGACACGAGCAAGTTAGGCTGAAACAATATTAAGGGAACGTGATTTATTTGATGAGTACAGAATACAAGATTTGGCAATTTGAATAAAAACAATACAATAAAATAGCAGCTAGCATCACTCTCAGTTTTGTGTGGTCTCTTTCAGTGATTTTAAGTTGCCCAATATTTACAGAACTTATGGGTAGATTTAAAATATGTGGATTTCCACTCCAAATCTATTTCCATGCCATTCTAGTAACTACACCTTTAAGATCTTCTGGTGTTCTACAAGATGCTTCATTGCTTATTCAGTAATTTCTTGTATTGAGGGTTATGCCTGGTTTAGGAATAGACTCATGGCTTGTCATGGCAGATTCCATTTTGTGGATTGAACCTGCTTAGAGAAGCTGTACTCATTTGTCTGAAACACACTCACTGGTTGCCACGTAGCAGATGGGCAGTCATGCAAGATGAGCTGTTCCTCTGGATCTGACTCTCAAATACAAGGATGACAGTGTTGAAGTTCTGCCCTTTATAAATGCCATATACAGTTTCCCCATGTGACAGTATACACCAAAATGTTTATTTAAAAAAAAAACACAACACCTTTCTACTATTTGGCTAGCTTTTCCCAGCAGCTAAATAATTAGCTTTTGTCATTAGTCCTTGATAGCATGTCCTTGATAGCAATGAGCACTGCTGCTCATTGTATATCAAACTTGCTGCATTTCCATAATGTGCGTCATAGTCTTTGAAAATTATTTGCTAATGAATCCTGACTGGTCTTAAAAGGTAGTTGCCAAAAATATGGAAGTGTATAAGATTTTTCAAAGCCGGGATTTTAAAACATTAGATTTTCACAAAGAGAGTGAGCCAAATGTATACCACTATGATGACAGAAGCAAAATTGGGTTTATTTATTATGACAGAGCTCCCAAATTCTCAAGTACTTCTCAGTCAGGTCTCATCAAATGAGAGTTTTATACCTTCAGTATAATAAGAATGACTGTCATTCTGTTAGACCTTTCCCTTTATTGTCTGATGAACATTATGTAAGTTGTTCTGAAAGGAATGCCTCACATTTATTTCCATGGAAACTACACCAGATACAAAGAACACAAAAACACTATTTGAGAGCAAATTCTCAGCTACAGAACATTATTTCTCAACACAGCCATCACCATTCGCTCTGTATTTTTGCCAGCCACAAAGAGGAGCCTGCATGCTGTGCCTCTAAAAATCTGCACCAATGGAGGTGACCCACCATCACTGTCACCACTGCTGAAATGTGGCACCCACTGTCTCACTGTGCTCACATCCACTGCTTGGTCTCCATCAGCGTTCAGCAAGCATCAGTGAATGTCAGTGGGTGCCACTTTTTCTGCATGGAGGAATTCAATGACAAATCGTTGCTTCATATACACTTCCATGTCAGATACCATATTGCCAGGCTGCTCCTCTGCTGCCATCTGTCACAGCAACAAAATGTAATGGGATACCAGCGAGGGGGCTCAGCCTCTACTGTTATACTGACATCCGATGTCATGGGCAAAGTTAATAAAACAGGAGGCACCACTTTTGGAGCAACCCTCACATATGCACAATGGTCTGAATATCTTTAATGCAAAGGAAGGTATATATTAGAATAGAAAAGGTACTCCTTATGATTTCCTAGCACAGCATTTTTTCTGTTAGCAATGGTTCCAGTAAATAAGCAATATCTGCACTCCAAAGCATCTTTTCACTGGAGCCTAAAGACATTTATCACCTTTTACAAATGCCTGGCACCCCAAAGTTTTCACAGATTTTAATGAGAGCTGTGGGTTGCCAGAATTTTGGAAAACATACCTATTGTTTTTTTGTTTGTTTGTTTAAGTCTAATTTCAATATATTAGTTTATATTTAGTTTATGAAAAATGCACAATAGATCCCCCCAAACCTTCGTATATACAAGAGAAGCCCTTAAATAAAACTGCCTTTTCCTGCCAATGTTTTCTAACCAATGTTTAGATAATCATAGTATACTTCACACCTCTTCATACAAAACTGTGAAAGGACTGTTAAACGACAGATAAATAAGGTCTTGGGAGGATTTATTGTCATTAATGTCATTCTCTGGTAAGAAAGAATGTTCAATTCCTTTTGTGAGTCTCTGCAAAGCAGATGCTGTCTGTTTTTGTAAAAGCGATGAGGGGCAGAACAGAAGAAAATTTATTTTCACTGATGACCAAACGAATGATGGAAGAAAGTCATGTGGCTGACAAAATGGAGTATGGGATCCAAGCGGGATTGCTAAGACACTGAATCTGTTACCACGCTGCAGTAAAACCATAATGGGAACATCATTTAAGTAGCACAGTTCGAAATGTTACTTACATCTGATACGCAGACAGGATATTAAGCAACATGCATGTTCATACCTGTGACAAATCACCAGGGGGCAGATAGATCAGAGTCAGAGATTTTAACAGTACCCAACTTTTCACTTATGCTCCTGTCCGTGCTATTTCCCTGAGTAACCAACATGTGAGAGCAAAGCATACAAATTCATAGCTAATCTGCCAATCTACTTAGACGTCAGCTCAGCTAAGTACTGCTGCTCCAAATGAAAAGATTAAATGGGTTTCTAGCTCTGCAAGTTCTTGTAAAGGGGGATGAGGATTAAAGGGGTCCTGGAACAAGGATCCCTTTAAGACGGCGTTTATATTACGGTGTTACTAAGATCCTGGAGAATGACTTCAATGAGATCTTGGAGGAAGCAGCTTTAACTCCGAGAAAAGTTATATCTTGAAGGAATATTCCATCTCTTGTATGCAGTAATCAGCTCTGATTTCTGTCACCAGGGTATCACCATAATCCACGCAGTAGCTTGGCTGAGTAGCTCAGCTGTGGACAAAACAAAACCTGCGACCACTTGGATATCCACATCACTTGCAAACCAAATCTCTTACTCTGATTGATCTGTTAGGATTTATCTATATGGGGGAAGTAGCCAATGGAAGCTGTTGTACACCTGCTCCACCAGCTTCTCTTATCTAAACAAGGACCTTACCTGCATCTCTCACCCTGAAGACAGAAAGTTCCTACTTTTATAACGTTTGCTTACCCTATGAGGCGTCTGTCTAAATTAAGTTACTCCTTTTGTCTTTTGTTTCCTTTAAGAGAAGGCTGCTCAGTTCTTCTAAAGTCTTCAAATGTGTTTTTCATTCAAAACTATGATCATTTAAAACATTCATTTCAAAAACTGTCTTTTTTAGGACCACATGGCCTATGGTTTTTCAAGATCCTTAATACTTCATGATCCGATGAGTAGCTGAATCAAGAAAGTTGAATAAGTTGAAGAGAGACAGTACAAATAAAGCAAATCTATACTGTCTTTCCAGGGCATTGTAAACATTTACAGATTGCTCTTAAAATCATTAGACATTGGTTATAACAATTAGAAGGAATCTCTGATCTTTTACTACAGACATAAAACACAAAATCTGTACTTTATGGACCTTAACTGAAATTCCAAACTTGAATAGGTTTAAAACTTTCGGATGAGTGCATTTATAACCTTAAACAAATTCCTATACTTCCCTGAGTAATAGCTTTTAAAGTCTTCCTTTTGGCTTTAATGAGATACTTTTTTTTAGGTGGAAAGCAGATACTGTTTGCCCAATCATGCTTTGTAAAATTACCGGATAGCAGGAGGCATAACAACAAAAAGATTTCTGTGCTATGTAGTGGATTTCTTCTTTAGGGTAGGATAACTCAGACAGTAGTCAAATCTTGTTACAGACGAAGCAGCTGTGCTGACTTAAATATACTAAAAGCATATTAATTTACAATTTCAGGAGAAACTTCCATTTCTCTTCTGAAACTTCTCAACAGCAATTGCTATGTGTTACAGTGTGAAATGACAAACTTTACTACCTTACCTAATTTCTGAATGTATTGGACTTACTGGAAAATGTGAAGTGATTATATTCTATTTATAGCAGTGTCATGATGATGAATGAGCATTACCTGAAGGTAAAATAATTACGGTGTGTTAATACTGGCCTTCTTAGAGATATGTCTAGACTTCTGTCTTTATGACTAGCTAAGCTGGAAGGCTCCTGTGGCTGGAAAATTGGTACAGTTACACCTTGGTCTCTGTCTTTCTGTAGTATCCTCCTTGAGACTTCTGCTCTCAGGAACAGAAGTGCAAAAAAATTCCTTTTGCCCTATGTTTGTATAGAGTGGCATTAGATACTCTTGCCAATGACATTTCTAAGTGACAACATGTGGAAAGTGAGAGAAATACTTAAATGTATGTCCTGAAAAGACAGTAACAAGAAAAGAATTGTGTGCCAGTGTGGCATACTCGTTAAATGCTTCATGAGAGGCTTTTCTGCCATCCTCTCCAGGCTGCTTATGGTGAGACTATGACAAGTACCTGTGCAAAACCATGGAGAAACTCAAGATACTTGGTAGAAGAGTGTGTTAGAAGACATCCTAAGAAAACCCTAATATTCAGAAAGACTAAGGTAGAGTATATAACCGTGGGAGATGTTTTTTTGGTGAAGACTAATGAAGTGATTCATTTGCCGTCCAGAAAATGTAAGCCTGCCTTGACTCATGCCACTGCAGCCATGCTGTTGATGAACAAGGCTGCTTGTTTGTGACTATGGCTCCTTTCTCTTCCATGATGTCCTTTTCAGCTGCCTGTAACAGATGAGCAATTAAGTCATTGCCAGTGTTAAAAAGCTGAGAAATGGGGGGAAGGTCTTGAATGCTAGAATCAGAGGTTCAAATTTCTCTGCCTAATTTCAGTGAAGATGTACAAGCACACTGATTTAAGGATCAGCCCCAAATGGCATTGTTCTCTTATCCTTTCTTCAGAAAAAGAGATGGATTATTTGACCTTTCACAACATTCAAGCAGCCCTCTCTTCTATACTGCTATTTTTTCACTGGCTTAATACCTTAACAGTATTTTCTAATGAGCAGCTTCATTTCACGAGCACTCAATCTCTCACAACAAATCAATCTGCATTAGAGTTATAGCACTTTATTAACTTGGTAGTGGAGAATTTTCGGACAATCTCTAAAGTCAAAATCCAATTTCTTTCTTCCAGCCCCCTAGAAACTTCAGATTTCTGCAGAATTGGACAGGGGGCAGAGCGACAATCCTTCCAATAGATCCAGACAGATTTTAATTTTCATATCAAATTGTGTGAATTTTAGTGTAAGCACTTCATATTGTTTTAATAATGAAGAAAAATTCTTCAACTTTAAGCCATTAAGCCATATATCCAGATGAAAATGATGTACTTTTTTTTCCCCTAATGTTTTGACTGCTTGCTAAGAATGTTAGCTGAGAATTCTCAGATAGTTAATTAATTTCTCCCTCATTACTAGCAACAATTTATACTGTGAAGAGTTCTTACGTCTGCATATTTTCCCTTATTTTGTTCTTTCCTGCTTGTTACTATTATGGAAAAAGAAAAATTTGACATGTGTATAGATGTTTCCAGTTTTAGTGTAAAATATTGAGCTAAGTCATGGATTATACAGCCCCATTATTTTCCTTTAAGAAAAAAAGGCACGAACAATTCTTCAGAATTTTTTTCTGAAACAACTCCACCAGGAACAGACTACATTCACTACCAGATTGGAATGGATTTAGATACAATAACCTAGAATTGAAAGCTCCTTGGAACAATACTTAAAAGGGGAATATCCACCCACAAGTTGTGTGGTGTTGTCATGTTCCTCTAACCGTTCACCAGTTACCCAAAAGAAATCAGAAGATGTTATAAACCTCCCAGATAGCTGTGCTCAGTGGTCCTCTAACCATACCCCACTTGGTGAACAGAGCTGCATTGTACACTGCTTTAAAGAACAATAGTTGAAAACAGTTGCAAGCAGGAAAAATGAGAGAAATCAATTTTTCTGTACCTGGATCCTTTCTTTACCCCCATATCCTATTGCTGTTTTTGTCTGGCTGGTTGTTCTCAGCAGGCCCGCAGCCTGGTATGGGTTTGCAGTGCTGGAGCTGTCAGCAGGAGCTGCTTCTCATTCCTGAGGTTGCCATGCCAGCACTGAAGGCAGTTGCACTGCTCAGTCATCTGCTCTGGAAGAGGCAGTGAAAGCCACTGTCAGAGCTGTTGGCTCTCCTCAGCTGCTCACGCTACATAATGTGTCTGTACTAAATCAAGATATCTTGATTACCACTTCTCATCCTGATTTGCTCCTGTTTAATACATAGCGTGAATACACCTGGACAGCTCTTAAGTTATTCCTTTAAGTTAGAAGCACTTATAAAAATCTACGTCCTGTTTCAAAAATCACTCACATTTTGGAAACCAGACGTGGCAAATGTAGGCTTCATCTCCCTGCCAGAGCCTTGGCACACACGTACTCCCAGATGTATTCCTCTTTGCTCATAGTCAGGCGTCTGCACTGTCCCCTGAAAATGGGGCCTTCAGAAATGGGGCAGGTGTCCAAAATGCTTGGAAGCCTCTATTCCTCGAGTGATAGGTGATGGGCTTGGCGAGGGCTGAAGAGCCTGGTAATTATGGGAGTATTTCTGGTAAGCCATTAAAACTGCAAAATTCAGCCCCTGTAATTCTGTATCTTTATATCCTGTTTTGCTGTTTGACTCATTAGCTAGAGTGAATGCCCAGTTGCAACTGAGCTCACAGTTGCTCTGAATTCATGGAGTTCATTCAGACAAAGCTGCACTAACATTCAATTTACTAAACTTAGGGCTTTGCAATCAGCAGCCAAGGAACAGACAGGCCGGATTAGTTGAATATACACTTACCCACCCAACTGTGAAAAAATGTGCACAGATAAGCTGTATTGTGAGAATAACAACAATGTAAACCCAGCTTAGTATTATGAAATCTTTGTTGTATGTTATGCTAAACTCGGCATCATTTTAGAAGACATAGAATAATCTACATAAATACAAACTGAGTCAAAAGGAAATCAAAGAATCCTAGAATGGCCTGAGTCAAAAAGGACCACAGTACTCATCCGGCTCCAACCCCCTGCTATGTGCAGGTCGCCAACCAGCAGCCCAGGCTGCCCAGAGCCACATCCAGCCTGGCTTTGAATGCCTGCAGGGATGGGGCATCCACAGCCTCCTTGGGCAACCTGTTCCAGTGCCTCGCCACCCTCTGGGTGAAAAAATTCCTCCTAATATCCAGCCTTCACCTCTCCTGTCTCAGTTTAAAACCATTCCCTCTTGTCCTATCACCACCCACCCTCATTAACAGCCATTCCCCCTCCTGTTTATATCCTCCCTTCAAGTATTGGAAATACATACTAACTTTTCTGAACACAGCTTCATTGATGACAAAATGAAAACTAGAGGCAGAGAGAAATTTTGCTCAGTTACTCAGTAATTTTTGTTGTTTTGCACAAGTCGTAGCAGAACTAAGTGCAACATCCCATCAGCCTGATAAGCATTTGTTAAAATGATCTCTAATTTCTTCCCGTAACACTTTACATTTAAATAATTAATCTAAATGAATAATCTAAAAATGATGAACAGCTTTGCTAGAAAAGCAAGGGAATTTCAGCTGATAGCTAATTAATGGATACAGATACAACGTGGTGTAATAGAAACCAAGCGTGTATTGTTATCTGACTTCCAGAGTAACAGGTAATAACAGGAACAATGTGCAAATTACTGCAGGCTAATGCTTAAACCAATGCAAGTACTACATTCAAGACCGATCAAAAGTCTTATAAAAGCAATGCCAATAGCTCTACAGACCGTAATGACTTTGAATCATGCCTCTGTCAGAGTCAATTTGAGTCATGCTGAACTTAGCAGTGAAACCAAAATCCAAAAATTCAAATGGAAAGGGCTTCATTTTCCCAACTACATGTTGTTCAAATAACATCTGGAATTCCTAGTGTTGTTTCCACACTCCCAGTTGTCACATAAATGTCTACTGTAGGAAACTGGTATCCAATTACAGGCTGCTGTGGAAGATGTTCTACAGATGTGCCCATATGCATATTATAATTTAAGTGTACAGGAATCTTTCATTCTTGAGCAATCACTTAAAGCAGACTTACAGCACTACATGATAAAAAACAGTAGTTCATGGATCAACTGGAAAATGAATTAGAGTCAAGAATAAACATTAAGTTAATAAATGCACATCTTGATCCATTTTTTTCTCCTTTCAGGATATCTCCCCCATTCCTTCATTTTAGAATTATTAGACATATATTTGGTTCCTATTTATGAAAATTGTGAGTTGGATAAGAGCTAGCTGTTATCATTCAGGAATTGCACCTGAACAGGAGGATGTGAAACCAGCGCAATTGTTTACCAGCTCAGTTGCAATTATGCTATCTTGGTGCCAAGTAAACTACACATTTTCCAATACTATGAAAAGACTAAATACACTCTAAACATCTACAACAGAATGTAGTTGCACAAATATATCCGTACAGAAATTCCAGCATTCATAAGAATGTGTCGTTCATTTTTGGTCTTTCAGACACATCCTGTTAAATTATAAATCTTCAAACAGTTGCTTGTGCTTGGATGTTCCTTACTTCACGTCCGTACAAAGAGTCAATTCGTAGAATTTTTCTCTAAGTCATTCACAATTTGCAGTACCTGCATGCTTAACATTCGACTGCTTATATTTAAACCCCGTCATTTCAGTGCCACAAAGCTATTTTTGCAATCACAACCTTCAGGTGGGCAATGGTTTTTAAGAAAAGGGATTGCTGTATTTGCATCCTCATGGGCATGCTTTAAAATTACTGTCCTTGCAACATTTATACTCTACAATCACAAGTGGAACAGGCTGCCCAAGGAGGCTGTGGATGCCCCATCCCTGCAGGCATTCAAGGCCAGGCTGGATGTGGCTCTGGGCAGCCTGGGCTGCTGGTTGGCGACCTGCACATAGCAGGGGGTTGGAACTGGATGAGCACTGTGGTCCTTTTCAACACAGACCATTCTATGGTTCTTCTATGAAGTGCCTCCTTGACACATCAAAAAATTGTACTCAATTATGCTAAAAGTTTCCTGCACTAACAGCATATATTTAGAGCTGCATATCGTACTACTTTCAGGAATTGGAAAGAATTAAAAACCACTGCTAGTATTCAAAATATTGTTATGACTCTACATTTAATATCTAAAAGGCAATGCTTTAGGGAAACAAAACTTTGTTGTTTTATGTACTGCTTCATCTTTAAAGATGAATAGAACTGAAAGACATTAAATGACATTGGTTGCTTAGGCTTGGGAAGGGCTTGGAGAATATGCCCTACCTAGGAGGAGAGACTGAAGGAACTGGGACTGTTTAGTTTGGGGAAAAGGAGGCTGAGGGGAGATCTTACTGCTCTCTTTCAATACCTGAAAGGTGCTTACAGAGACAGCAGGTTGGTCTCTTCTCACTGGTGACAGGTGACACAGGATGAGGGGAAATGGCCTCAAGTTGCACCAGGGGAGGTTCAGGTTGGATACCAGGAAAACCTTCTTTACAGAAAGGGTTGTGAAGCACTGCAATAGGCTCCCCAGGGATATGGTTGAGTCACCACCCCTGGATTTGTTTAAAATACACATGTTGAATGTCGTGCTCAGGGACATGATCTAGCAGAGGGTTGTTAGAGGTAAGGTAGTATGGTTAGGTTGTGGTTGCACATGGTGATCTTGAAAGTCTTTTCCAACCTCAGAAATACTATGATTCTATGTTTTGGAGGATTTTTAATATTAAACCTTCCATTTGAATCGGGCACTTTAAACCTACATATGTACTCTATGGGATATGAGAGAGCAACTTAGCCTTCTCAGCTGTACCATTTTACAATACGCAGGACATGCACCTACCTTTCTTAACAGTGTGGTCACAACCGATGAAAAACAGTGAAGAGTTTTATGATGACACTGCACAGAAGGAAAAAGTGAGCTGGGCTGACTGCCTCTTCACCTGCTTCAGGTCATCCTGGCCATTCCTTCTTAGCAGTGATTCATTTCCAAAGGTCACAGACTCCCCTAAAAAAAAACCACTCTCAGTACATTGTACTTCAAAATGTTTTTGTTTTTTTTTTCTACCTTCAACTTAAATGAGCTTTCTTTTTGCTATTCCGTTCCCACATAAACCCTAGATTACACGTGGATCAAACAAGAACAAGGGCTAAGAAAAGTGAGCCCAGCTAGACTGTGACAGTGTGAAAGACTTGTTGAAGTCTTTCTAACTGATCAGGGGGCTCACTGTTGCCAATGCTAGTGCATCCTCTCAGACAAGGGAAACTTTGAGATCCAGGTGCTGTTTGAAAATTACTTTAGGTACTGAAGTTAATATAGTAAGGGTAAAGAAATAAAAAAATTTAGTACAAAACATTTTTTTAAATGAGGATTAACCTGAATATACCTGTAGAAACTTAATTTTAAAATAAGAGAATTTTTTTTTACTGGAAAATTGTACAAACATCCCTACTCTATCAGAAGCAAAAAGACTGGAAAGTGAAGCAGCAAGAAAAATGAGTAATTTGGAAATAAAATACAGGATTCTTGATAGTCTGAACTGAATAAAGTATAATTTAGATAGAAGTATGCTACTAAGGTGGTGAATTGAAATAAATGAGTTGTATCACCATATGCAGTAGATTAACTAGAGCAATTACTTTGATTACAGTATCTGGGAATCTAGGATACAAAATTCATATGTCAGACCAATATTCCTCAAACAAATTTTTATGCAAATTCTTGTTCATCATCTTTTCAGACTTCAGTTATTGGCCTCTTGTTTGTTTTTCACTGTTATCAGACAAGCACGTGTGCCAAGTTCTGGTTATCTATGCTCTATTGTAGAGAAAACTAATCACTTATCTTGCATGAAAGGAGTGATAAAGCATAGCTTGATTATTAACTTGCACAAGTTAGACTGAGTTTTTTGGATGACAAAGTTGTTTACCATACAATACAGAGTAAGGCTAAGCATTCTTGGAAGCTTTAACTCAAATTACTTTAATACACCTCCAGCGAAAATAAATATATATATATATATAAACCAAACTCAGAAAATACAGGTTTCAAAACCCCATTTTTATTTGCAGTTAATAAAAAAAAAAAAGAAAATCATGCCTACAATGTGAAAATTTTGCCAGTAACTAAAAGCTCTGTCTGTGCAATGAGCGAAGAAAATACTACAGAAAGAAATTAACAAAACAGAAAAAAAATCCAAACAAATTTTGGAGATGTAATCAGGAAGTGTGAAAGCTGAGCTTACTCTATCAGGAATTCCCTTGAAATGTATATTTTATAAGGAACAGGGATGACAAATGCTAATGTCACATGTTAATGCTGACAGTCCAGTGCCCTTTATAAAACTCAAAGAGAAAGACTTAAATTTCCTTTTTCCAGCTGCCAACAGATTTCAGATAAAGATTACAGAACTGTTGCTACTTGTCGCATGGAAAGGATGCTGTTTCTTAATTCTTTATTTTCCTTTATGACAGACTGTCAAAAGCAAAATAATAACACAGGCCAACTATAAGGGTGTTCTTTCTTCCAGATAGAGTGAGAGAAAGAGATAAAGCAACAACACCTACAGATGTTTCTTTATGGATGTTCATCCTTGCAAAATATCTCATCAGTGTTGACTCACTAAGTGATATAGAGGAGAAGAACTTTTGAGTGAGGTCTCTAATCACTCAGCAGCTTTATCTCCTGCAGCTTTCTAACTGTCTTGTGATCTCCTTCTACCTAGCCAAGGCCCCAGACTCAATAAAGACATTTCCACTGAACACTTTACTGTTGTTTCTTTTTCCCCCTCACATTTGCTTGAAACTCCTTAGTCTTCATTACCTGAACAAGGTCAATAGATTACAGCTTCCCCTTCCATCTTTTTCAAATAATACATGACACTGCTGAATTTATTCAAAATTACATGTGCTCAGTTACCCAACAAGGTTGTGTTTCCCATACATATTTTTGGCATTTAGTGAAACACTTATTATGATCCAGTCAGTTCTAGCCTCAGGGTTTTACCTGAAGGACAGAGAAGCTTGCTCAGTATTTCTAGAACACTTTATCAGATGTGGCTTTTTGTTAAAAAAAAAATAATAATAAAAAGATTCATATTCTGATCTTAATACACCATTTTTTCCCTCCTACAATTGCAAGTTAAGGGAAATCCTAATATGATGGTCCATAAATAACAGTAAGTCACCGCCAGGGGTTCCATTTCAAGCCCAAGCTGAAGAGATCAAGTGAACAAACTTATCCCCCTGGTGAAACACTTCAGCACCAATGACTAGAAGCAGCGTAATCTGCTGCTCAAACATCTGATGACTGCAACTTCCATCTGTGCCTTGCTGAATTCTGGCAGCAGGCAGGATTATTTAGTCTATTCTTGTTCAGCCAGCAGGAAGACTTTGTTATGGCAGGAAATGTGGGACAGCTTTCACAAATGAAGGCAGCTTTCAGAACAAATTAGTAACCAAAGAAATAGGGCTCCACTAGAATGAGCTGATGACCTGCTTATCCATAGGCAGACTAGGCATGAAACAGAAATTGGAGTAATGTGTGATGTGGAATATTTAGATTTTGATTCAGCATATATTGTTACTTCTTCAATCAGTTGTGGAATATTACTCTTGTGTACTGGTAAAACTAAGCCTTTTTTTTTTGTTTAATAAACAAGAAAGGCATCAGATGACATCAGTGGACATTAATTAAACTTCTTCAACGAAGTCTGTTCCAACCAAAGCACAATAAACAGTAAGGTATTCACACTTACCTGTTGTGTCATGTATCCAGCAGCTCCAAGTCCTTCTTTAGGAAATATTAGCTTGCACTTGGTTACCTCTACCAAAATACACGTTTAGATTTATTGTCATTGTTGAAGATTGCACACATCACTGAAGTATGAGCAACACAGAGTTTCATTACTTAAAAATGCCCTTTAATTATGGGATTAATCTTCAAAGGAGTATGTTTAGAAATTCACAGAGAGAATAAAAGGATTACAGAGGATAAAATCTGTACACAGCATAATAGGTACCACAAGTACCAGTGAGTGGTGATAATCAAAAGATGCATATATGCTAAAGCTATATATGCAATATAACACATATACATATATATAACACTATATAACACAGCACATGGATGAAGGAACCGCTCTTCCTCTATACATTTATACCTGCAAACATACTGAGACAACTGTTTGGAGCATGCTATTCTAACATTTTAAAATTAACTTCTCCCTAAAGCTGTGCATTATGTGTCAGCTATGACCAAACTCATAGGGGACCTTCAGTGTGTGATACAATCCTCAACTACAGTTCTTTATTCAAGGAGTTCAGAAGGTGAGGATTTCTGGTTTACTGTACTACCCTCTCACAACGTTTTTTGACTATTAAGTTAAAACATCTTCCTTTCCACTCACTCTTACTATGAACTCTCCTAGATGACCGCTAGGGAGCTGGGCTTGCTTCAGCTTCAGTAAGGCTTAAAGAAGTTATGTGCAATTAAGAATCAGTCCTCACACACACTCGTCTTGGCCTCTGGAAATTGCCAGATGTACTGGAGTGTCATTCATTTAACTTAACGTCACACTGGAAGCTGTGAACATTTGAAAATGTCAAACTCGGGGGTCTCAATTTTCATGTCTTCCCTATCTTTCTGCTTTTTATACCTAACCTGTTCCAAAAAAATATAAAAGATGGTATCTCAGATGAGTAGTGTCTGCTTCTATTCTGCCCTGTGAGAAACTCCACTGAAGTGCCAGTAAATGCAATATCTTTGCAATTTGAGACTCCATTTTCAGAGAATCAAAGAACTGTGGATTTTGGATTGAAAAACAAACAAAAAACAATGCACCAGTCAGATTTTTCCTTAATCAAAGAGATACATTTATGTCTAGAAGTTACTGAAGAAACTCACTGTTATAGGTCTCTTACAAAACAAATTGTCTCTTGTTCAATTCTCTAAAGAAAACAATGTGAAATCTTCTGACTTCACCATGTTACATCTGAAACAGAAATAAGATAGGACTCATATCTAAAATCTAGTTACTTGTGTTTACATTTTCAGTACAAATAGCAGCAATGCAGGAAACTCAGCTGTCTCTAATACAAACCCCAAGGAGACATAGCTGCCTTTTCAGTAAGCTGATAGATGATTGCTTGCTGGTACAGGCTGACCTGTTGCATTCACCAAATGAAGTTGACCTTAGCTGAGAAAATTAAGTGAAACGTTTTCCATGTTTCTAGGTTTTTATAGGGAGTAATATAAAACCTTTAGTTCTTGCACTTTCTGAAGTATAGTTGGCAGATGAGAAAAATACACAGAGACCCTTGAACCCTCTTACTTCTCCACTGGAAGAAAGGTTGTATTGGAATATGATCTCAAAAATAGATCAAAATTGTTTGGGCTTTGGTACAAAAAATGTGAAATGGTGCAATATTTGTGACAATATATATTGCCATTTTATGTTTCAAAAAATGTAATTGTAATCTACTGGATTTCTAGTTGGTGGGGAAAGAAATGAAAAAGTCATTACTAAACTCCGTGAAATTCAAGTCATGGAGTAAATGATCTAACGCAAAGGAAACGAGTTATTTCTCTGTTAGCAAGGCTCTTCCTGCACCTGTCATACTGCACAGAGATGTTTTTAAGTAAGCACTTGCATTTATATTTTGTAGGATACTTTTTTTTTTTATGGTATACATACATATTTAATCAAGACCAAGCAGAGCCATAAGTCTTTCAATACGAATTTTAGCACTATGTGGAATATCTAACAGAAGTTATTTAAGAATATCAGATAATTTGTCTGTTACGAAATTCATATCTGTACTCTGCTGAGATAACCAGCTATGTGCTCACTGTATCCCCACATCAGCCTTCCAGTTACTCAGATATAAGGGGACTCAAACAGATCCAAATGACATTTGTTAAAATCTGAGAAACCAGCCAACCCGCTGGGTACGGAAACAAATTAAGGAAAATAATGATTTGCATCAATTCCTTGAAACTCAAATCTAACAGAGCTGCACTGCTATGACGTTATTGTTATGCAGGATTTCCTGACTGACAAATTAATCACAGTCATTTTAAAGGAAGCAGTGTCTGACTAAGGAATGTCTTGGACTCCATGTTCTCCTTGGAGACCTTTGATGTACTTTTGAAGTCCAACTTCAATCCCTACCCAAGGGCATGCAATCTAGCAGAAGCCAAAAAGGTCAAATTACTCAACTTTGTTGTATGTATCCTCTTCATCATTTCCTAATGTGCTGTGTTTGTTTAATCACAGAAGTAACATGTTCAGTTTTTATACAGTTATTTCTTTCTACTGTCTTGTCCTAGCCTTGATTTGCAATGTGATGCCTACTGAGAATATGGAGTCCGTGAACTGAGAACACATCATTCTCCCTGCTTCCTGAGCAAGATCTCATTGCATATGCACTGGCTTCCCTAATATTTATTCTTCTTCTTCTAATTGATAGACAAAATAAAAACCTAAATGTTTCTAGAATTATGAGGACTCAAACAAAAAACAGTGCTAATCATGTTAAATGGCAATTTTGTAAATTCTTAGTATAGTTTGAGTAATAACAATCTGAGAGCATTACATAGCCATAAAAGTAATGTGAAGCCAAGTTTTATAATTTAGTTTCCATTTACATACATTACTTCCAATATTAGGAAACAAAATTTGTAGCTCAAGCTGTCTTCCTCGGATGCATTTAAATTACATGAGATTAAAAACTATGTAGTTTAAATTACTGTAATGCAATTATCACAGATTATTACTTGTGCCCCCAAAATAGAACTTTAATTGAATTTGGGATTGGTTTAGAAAGAAATGGTGCAGCTGCCGGATTTTAGCCATCATTCTAGTCACTTAGACAACAAAGTCACCTTCTACTTCTTATTGTGTTATAGTTAATTGAAACAATACATTAACTAGAAAACTGATACACTGATAAAAGTGAAGGAAAATACATCTGAATGCCTTTACATATAAAGCAGCCTACACGTGTATACTAACAAAGCCTGCAAAGACCTATGGATATATTTTCAGACATGTTCTCCTAGCCATCTTTGATATTTAAAGGCCAAGTAACAACTGCAAACATTCAAATAACAATGGAATAATAATACAATATTGCACCCATTCAGAAGCACTTCATTTTCTCCTTCCTATTGACCATTACTCAAAAATCATTGGAACCTATTTCTCCTTTCCGTTGTGTTCAGTAAAGTAAATGTGCGTGCATTTAGTATTACATTTAGTATTACATAGGCAGATAAAAGTCGTATGGCTGCAGAACTGAGGGAGGGGCTGGTATCAATTGGAAGGAGCTGCATCTGTTGCACTAGAATCTGTTTATCATTTCAGAAAGGATCATTGGGAAGCTCTGTAAATAAAGACTTCTCAGAGCCTGGCATTGTTTTTGTGATTCGCTCTATCTAATGTGCTATTGCTCTGTTAAAATTTGTCTTTATGTTGCTTCTGTGTTTTGTAACTCGCATACAGAGAGATGACCATGGTAAGTAGAGATATCAAAATATCAGGAGAAAGCAGGAAATTGGTATTAGCTGCAAAGCATAAGGACTTCATATCTAAATCCCTCACTATCTCGACAGAAAAATAAATTGTCTTACATTTTGGAGCCAACTGTGTTTAAAGGACTAGCTCCAGGTCACTGAGAAAATAGGGAGGAAATTACATTTCAAAAGAAAATGGAAGCTGTTATGTTGATACTCCTCTTTTTTTTTTTCCTTTTTTTTTTTTTTTTTTTACCAGTAGTACCTGAAGTCAAACATGCTGAGACATAAACTAGATAAACATCTGAAAAAATAAGGAAAAATTGTAATTTCTACTTAACGAGTAACCTGAATAGCAGTTGCTGACGGTCAAGTCAGATCACCAAAACTTTTCTAGCATGTTTTTCATTTACTTGTCTGCATTCTCCGCAGTTCTTTCAGATCTCCATTCTGGGATACTGTCCATGTATTTCCACCATTTTCCCACTCCACCCTCTAGCATTTTTTGTAGATCGTAATGCTTTTCTGATGTTCCTTTTCCATACTTTCCTTTAACATTAAATACATTTAATATTAAATATAAGAATTAAGTACATCTCATGCTTTCCCTTTGAAACAATTTATCTCATAGCATCCACTAGAGGAGCAAAAGTGCAGATAAGAACACGGGAATTAGAAATTCATGTGAATTTCTAACGTGCCAATTTATGAGTGTTTATGAGGAGCTGCTGAGTGCCCACAGCTTCCTGGTCCCTCAGGCCTCCAGTCGCCTTTGGACACAGCAGAGCTCTGAAAGGAGCTGGGATCAGCCTGCCTGTGCCTTGACGTCGCAGCTCCAAAGCACACAGGGCCCTCCAACCTCACTGGTAGGTACAACACCCACGGTCATGTCTTGCTTAAGCCAATGTTTCCACAAATGCAGTTATACTGCTGGCACAAAGTTGTTATTGTGAGCGAGGATGTCTCACTTCAGAGTTGGAACACACCGCTAAGGACAGGACATGGTTCTTTCCCCATGTATATCCATCTGATCTAGGGCTATGGAGCATACCAGTCTCCAACATCACAGTTTTGGTGAAGTGCACCGCTGGCACCTCCTGGTTAAACTTTTTGACAGGCCATTATGGCTTCTCTAACAGAAAATCTTACATCTGAATGACTACTTTCCACATAAGCCCGTTGCTCTTTTGTACTGTAAATTACCAACCTCAGCAATACCAAGACATGAAGCTGTAACTAAGGAGGAAAAAAGATTCCTTATGGCTGTAGTATCTGATGACTCCTATCTCTTTCTCCCCTTGATATTTTCTTTATTCCATCATGTTCAGTTGGAAATTAATTAGAAGATATAAGTTAACAGTTGAAAATTAATTAGAATAAATGAGTTAGCATCTTTCCTCTCTAAGAAATACTGCATGAATTCTAAACATTACATAGCAAGCTCCAAACTGCACTGCACGTATAACTGAGTATTAGCTTGTTACATCTAAGTCCTCACCCTTTTCCTATGTAAGTACAGATACATGTTTTTAACTTATTTGCATCTGTCTTAATTGCTGTTTGAGTCCATAGAAAATGGACTGAGCTTTGTACAATTCCTTAGAAAATACGTTCTGAGCTGTTTCTCTAGATACTACAGACTTCTGTTAGTTGTTACAGCTATGGAGCAAATATAAAAAATGCTCCCTAGTGATGCAAAGACAGCTGTGGCTTTTGCCACTGCATGCTTCTGCTTTGATAACCAAAGCCAGATGAGGATCCATCATGATCCTGGGTTGCAAACAGCCATCTAACTGCTCACTGCCACTTGTTGCTGATGCAAACCTTAGATGTGCAACTGATGCCAGTTTGTCTGCATCTTTTCACTTATGCCCTCTTCCATTTCCTTCAAAACTGAGCTTCAATGATATTTTCTTGGCCCTACTGCACACCACAAATAATTCCCAAGGTAGTTCTTTTTCCATGAATGCTTGGCACACACACAGGGGACCTCTCAACCTGTCTGGAAATGATGTACACAACACTGCAGTCTGTGGCAGGCTGTCCAGAGGGGTGTGCAGGTGCACAGCCTGCACTAAGGCCATGCAAAAGAACATTATCACTGTCAGGGTTCTTCTGGCCCAGTACAACCACTGCTGGTCTAGGAATAGCAGATGTCAAGACAAAATTAAAGAAAACTCAGGAGCTGAAAAGAGGGATAACTAATCTACAAATATATCAGCAAAATGTAGAACTGCATCCTTCGGAATCATTTATGCTGGGTACGCTGCCAAGCTCAGCTCTCATACAGTGGCTTATAGTAACTACAGCATTTCAAGCAGACTTTTTCAACTAGCTGCAGCAGGGCCAGCTGTCTTCATCACTCGGGTTTGCCTTATTCTCCTTCGAAATCAGTATAACCATCAGGTCTTTAATATCTTACCTGCCAGTGCAGAAAAATGGCAGATCTCTGGGAAAAGGAGTAGCACACCAGTACTGTAGGACTTCCTCATCCACGGTCACTAGGAAGAAGAACAGATCTGGGTCTTTCTGTAACTGTTTCTTTAATTGCATTTATTTAAATTTCAAATTGATATAAGATGCATCTCATTCACTTTTAAGTGGCTTTGTGAATTTTTATTGCCACAAATATTCTCTCCCAACCCTTTCTCTAAATGTTTAGTTTATGGGGTTCTGCTTTCAGGAGGAAAATTTAGAAGTAAGGCAAGAGTGAAAATGTAAGTTCCAGATGAAGTCTGATTTCAGTTCTGCTTTCCTGATCAGTACAAGCTGCCAGGTTGGCCTGCAGCTCGTATCTTAACATGCATTCAATGTTTGTTCCACTTCAATTCCATACTCCTTTTTTTGTCTTGTCTTCTCCAGAACTCAGAAGAAAAATCTTATTTTGGAACTGAAGATTTCCAAGCTCAAATGAGTGCTTTTTTTTTTTTTTTTTTTTTTAAGTGATAAAAATGCTTTCTGCTGCCTTCCAGTTATACCCAGTTATATAAAACTAGAAGAAAATCTTTACTGACTTAAATAAAACACAATAAAATTAGGCACAGACTTTTCTTCCACAGACATCTTCAAAATAACCTTAGCTCATGAAATTTAGAATGCATAAATATTCAATGTTTAAGTTCCATCATCGTGACACAACTGAAACAATGTGTATAAAAAAGCATTTGCTCACATTAATTTTTTCAGAGAAAAAAATATTCCAATTAATTATGAACTCTATCAATTAATCAAGAAATAATGCATCACATTTTTATGTTGTGGTCCCTGTTCCCTATCCCATTTTGGGGGAAAGAAACACATGGGGATGGGAGAGGGAAGAATATTCTTTTTCCCAATATGTCCCCTGGAGGATCATTTCGAGTACCAGGTGCTTTTTTTCCATTGTATTGGGAGTAAGTTCAGGTCCAAATTGGATTTTGCTTCCATGATGACTGATGTGTATAAATATTCATGAGTTAACACCTGGCATTGGCTATTTTCTATAAGCTGTGTAGTTGTTACTGCGGTTGTAGCTGTGGACCATAACAACTCATTCTAATTCATGAGGCTTTTTATACATTTTAAAATATATATGAAGTGATATTGAAGTCTAATCAAGAACAAGAACCCCATCTGCTATTTGCAACCTAGTGATACCTGCATAGCATAACAGAGAGAAGCAGTAATGTAAGTAGTGAAGATGGAAACTTGTTTGTTTATTAAAACTTCACATTTGTTTTGATCATTCCTTTTAGTCCCTGTTGGTAAAAAATATGATCCAAAGTGGCTTCCTTCCAGTTCTCTGTAGAGATCTTTGAGTTTTAGCCCACTAAAAGTTTGGCAGAACATCTAGCTGCCAGTTTTTTCTTAAAGAGGAAAATGACTTAAATTCCCTAACAACAGCCTATTTTATATGCAGCTCTGCTCACGCATGAGACTCTCTTGCAGATGTATGCTTTCTTTTCTACATACAGTAAGACAAATTAATTTAGGGTTTTCAACCGAGTTTTGTGTCAGGAGAATTGCAGGGACAAAAATGGTATTACTGAAAAGTTACATTACCTGTAGAGAAGAGGTCTGCCTACACCATAGAAAATAACATGCCAATACCTAATCTTTTACTTCTCACCAAAATCTTCAAGAATTGGCTGAACGTTGATGGAGACCAACCAGTGGATGTGAGCATAGTGAGGGGGTGGGCAGTACATTTCAGCAGTGGTGACAGTGACCCAAAGGACAAGTTACTGTTTCTGGTTATCTTCTTATATTTCTAAACACGGTTGGATAAGGCTATCTGTTTGTTTGTTTGTTTGTTTGTTTGTATCCTACAACCACCTGCAGAAAAAACTGCAATACAGTCTCCTAATAGCATTTAGATAGCAGAAAACAACTGGGAAAAGGACATATTGAAACGAACTTATGAGAATTACAGGATCAAGAGGAGTAACCTACCTCAGTGCATGAAAACCTACTGCACTAAATATGTTACTTTATAATAACAAGTGGCTAAACTAAAGAGTATTGAACAACGTGGCATTTTCTTTGTATGCATCTAACTCCAAATCCATGTGAAATCTAGTCAGTCAACTGGTTGAGAATGAGCTTACTAATGGTCTATGATAAGATCCATGCAGATTCATTACAACAAATGAAGAAGGTGCTAAAGAGAATGAAAACGTAGGACTGAAGCCCACAATCTGCAATCACACACAGATAGTGTCAAGCAAGTTCCATGTTTCTCAAACCAAAGGAAAAAGAAGCACACAGAAGGGAAAGGACTTGAAGCATTTCTCCTTTCTTTGTCCTTCTGAAGATAAGTTCTTGGGGAAGGAGAGAGTACAAGAGCAAAAAGCTGTTACAAGATTGCAGAGAAGTAATGGAATGATAGGGGTAACAAGGAGCTAGAAAGACAGGCATGGATAATCTCCACTATGGAGATTTCAAGAAGATAAAGGATTACTATTACTATTACTTTTTCTAGTCCAGATTAAAAGCAAAATATATGAATGAACTAAAATCCTCCATTTTCCCTGGCTCCTTCACTACAGACATTTTATAACCTGTCAAAATTGCCCCTTTATGCCTTCCAGTATCGTGCACCAAAATAACAGATTTTCTGTCTCTGTCTCACTGAAAAATATGCAATCAGCTACAACATTTCCTTTGTCAGATGCATTAAATGCTCCAGCAGTGCTACACACTGACTTCTCCAAGTGCCTCCCCTGCAGCGGCTGCAGCAGCAGGAAGAACTTCCCTCTCCAGAGGTAGGGAGAAGAAGCAACAGTAAACCTGACTTCTTACAATTGCTGTCAGTAGCACAGAAGAAAAAAATCCTGCCCTGTAAATAGAAATCTCAGTGTTTTACAAATGGCACAACAGATGCAGTACGCTGATGGAAATGGTGTAGGCAGCGATGCTGCAAAAACTCTTCAGGCAGAAACACAGTTGTCATGTACTGAACATCTCACACACACATTGTCATGGGAACGAAGAACGATTGGTGGGGCCCTAAAGTAAACTCCTGCTCTTTTTGAAGTATTCCTTGGAGTTTTCATTTCCAGATGGAGAAACAATAGAGATGAGTTCATCATGTCATCTTTGGGATGACATCTCCCACGATGCAACACCCCCTGTCACTGAAATACAGTGCCAAGCATTGGGTATGAGCCTAGTACATGAGGTGGAAATGGAAACCACAGCCTTCTGCTGCAGAGATGCAAGCCAATAGTTGAGTCATCTCAAGGCCTTCACATAAATCCTTGTACGCTGTTTTCTACATTAAAAAAATGGATAAACCGCTAAAAATATGTGCTGCCAGGATCCAGTCATTCAGGTGTCAGGAAGAGAGTGAAGAGAATAAATTCAGAAGTATGTGTTCAGGTTGAGTTTTATGAAGAACAGCATGCTCCTCATGCATTCCTGGAAGACTAACGAAACCTAAAATAAAATTCTGTATTACGAACAAGATTAAAAATGCAGGGAAACAAACAAAAACCAGTGATACCTGAAAGGCAAATCAAGGCCTTGCCTTGGCAAACATGTTGGCAAAAGGACGACTGGCTAAGAATTTACTCACAGTTAAGCTGTGCTAGACATGCTGTATTATCTGATGTTACCTCATCTTCTGGCTCAAGATATGCTTCATTTGTTAGGCTCTGTCTTTTAATCTTCAAATACAATGGCAAAGTGATTGCCTGTGATTTTATACTTTTCAGTGCCCACCACAATAGGACTGCACTACTGCTTCAAAGAGCTAATACATACTGTATCATCAGGAAAGAAAGGCCAAAGCCTTCAGGGAAAGCACGTTATATTAAAAAAAATAAAATAACCTGCTATAGCAACTTTTTTTGCAAAATAATACTTTTAAAGTGCCTTAGATCTTCTAGAAATAAACAAGTATAGCATGTTGAGACAAGAAATCATCAGATGCATCTCACCCATTTAAAATACTCAGGTGTCATTCTGAACTGCATTAGTCCACTGTGATACATAATGCTAAATGCTTCATCAAATACTATCAGATGTGAGAATTTCAGTTACAATCTGCGACTATGAAGGTTAAGGAATCGCACAGTGGGCTTCTATAACAGTATATGATCTCCTTATCTCTTAAAAAGGAACCTTCAGTTGGACACTTGCTTGGCTTCTTCTGGGCAGCCCGTGTGTCCGGGATGCTTTCAGACTCATTCCAGATTATATTATATCTCACCATAATTAAAGTGGAATTAAAGTCACTGCTACAAGCTCCAAGAAGAAAAGAACACATACAGGAAAATAAATTGGACAGTTCTCTTTCTTTCCCTTCCATTTTAAGTATCCGTATACGTATGAAAACACCTAGATTCCTTCAATCAGTCTCTTCTATTGTTTATTTCAGGTGTGAAGTTGTAATTCTGCATTGGCAGCATCTGAAGATGTCTGCCTTTTTACAAAACCAGCAACATAGAATTGTTCTGCAGAAGAAAAGAAGAAGGATCTGATCCTGTGTGAAACAAGCTGCCTACTGAAAGAGATATAGGTCCTGAAATGAAAACTGTATGAAGCACTAAAATTCTACATAGTAAAATTCCAAGAAACCAAAGATAAATACAGAGAAAAATAATTCTGTGGAAGAGGAAAAGCAATTTCCAAACGAATTTTTAAAGATAAAGTAGATACGTATGCATACATATATACACATATCTATGTGTACACAGGTGTGTGAATATACTTAGCCTTTATCTCCTATAAACTGTGTCCCAAATCCTATATCAGAAATATTTTCAGTTTCATTTTAGAAAAAAATACTGATTCACCTGACTGGGGAGTAGAATATGAAGAGCTGCTATAGAATTTTAAATTGAGTAGAGCTACAATGTGAATCAGAGGATATTTATTTCAGGCTTGCCCTTGTAAGGACCACATGAGAAGTCAAATGAAAGGAAATTAGTATGGTAAAATGAGAATGATATCGATCCAGCATATACTGAAATTTCCCAATATATAGGAAGGGATCTCTTGATTAAGAGATAAATGTCAGGTTTGCTGCTTCTTCATCATTTGCCAGGAGATTAGACTGACAGAAATTAGCAACTGAAGCCTAGGATGCACAAAGATTGGGTTTATATCAAGTGCTGCAATGGCCTGCCTCAGCTCAGGTCACTATAGCTCCGTCTTCCAAGTCTGCAGCTATGAAGCCAGCCCTGACCAGGCAGGGCTAATGAATAGTCTGTCCGTTAACATCAGTCTAGGTTTCTTTCCTTGGTAATTCTGAGGGTACTTGATATGAAATTACCTAGTGCTCATAGTAACAGAAGAAACACTGCTCAGTGTACGGGCTAGACAATATCAATTAAAGACCACTTTATGCCAAAAATAAAACATTAAAATAAAATCCCTTCTGCTGTCAAACATTTAGATGGTGTAATATAGAAGATACAACACACGATGAACAAGAATTGAGACTGCAACAAAGTGAGGAAGTCCTCTTCAATGAGACTTCCTTTTAGGAAAAGGTTTTGCATGTGCTGAGACAGCTAATGACAAATTACTGAAATCTTGATTTAAGAAGAAACCCACAGTCATTCTCACTGAAATACCTCCTTCCCCTTTGTTGTATTCTTCTCTGCAGGCACAAGGGATGCCAGGCAAATATCTACTAGATCTGTAACAGTACACAGAGTTTAGTTAATGTAAAGATAACTGGAACATAAAGCATGCAGTTAACGTCTCAGATTGTGGGAAGCTTCCAGGACAGGAAGATTAGCATCTGACAGCACAAAGAGTTATGATAACGAGACAGCGCAGTACAATACTGTTAGAATAGCAACTAATCTCCTGCACAACTGATAAGATGTGAATTACAAAATTGAACAGGATGAGGTAACTACCACAAAAGAAAGATGAAATAGTTTTGAATCCCTACTTCCACACCGCCATTTCTTCAGTTTTGTGCCAACAGCAAGCAGAATGACCACAAATGTTTCAAATAAATGACTTCAGTGATATGGACAACAATGAGAAGGGGTTGATTAACTTGCTGACAAAATAATAACACAAGGAAAACAATAAAAATTCTTCAACTCACATAAAACCTGTAACTCCAGGATATGGTCTCAGGAACATGCTGGAAAATGTTACCACCAACACAAGTCTTACATGAATGATGGAAATACGGTGTCTTCTACCACGGAGAGGTAGGGATCATGCTTGTGAAATAAAGTACACACTGAACCCCCAGAGAAAAGAAAAGTGCTCTATTCACAGAGAGCACTGAAAAGTGAAACACAAATCTGCAGTGCATCCACAACTGCAGATGTATCTACCACCCTTGTAAGAGAAGCACACAGGGTAATATTCCTGATCAGCTATTTCTGTAATAAATTTTAATTAAAAAAATAACAGCAGCTTTGTTCTTTGATTTTCAAAGCTCTAGCATGCAATTACAGAAACATAGGATTTGGGTTGGAAAAGACCTTCCAGGTCACCGAGCCTGACCATCAAATCATGCCAGATCATGGCAAAAGCCAGACATTAAAGGAACTGAGTTTCGTTCAAATCAAAAGCAAACCTCCTACTGCTTTCAAAGCAAGGATAATTCTACTGAGGGATTTCATAAAACACATACATAATGAAACAGTAAAATTCCTTTCTGTTTAATTATTCTTATTCCTAATAATCTCTATAACCATTTATTTGTACACATGTGCAGACACAAACAATAATAAATAAATAACAATAAATGTAAACACACAAAAACACCCTCAACAATATTAATCCTAACCCCTAGAAGTTTTGGCATCTTCATGGAGTTCACTTGGACAGTGAGCTTGAGGATTTACTTACAGCTGTGGGGATTCAATCTAATCTTAATTAAAAGTGGTTAAAAATTCGTAATAGAAATAAAAATGTGCATCTCAAGGATGCTCTGACAGATGAAGAGAAACAAACAGTGTCATTAACATGAGGATTTTTAAAAATCCCATCTGTTTGCTGAGGTTTTATTGCAATGCACCTGCATTCTTGGTAATTTTTCACAGTTTCCATTTTCTACCAATTTTTCATACTACCAACACTGCATTTTCATGGCTGGAAAGCAAATTACCTCCTAGGAGAAGCACACATTCTCTGCTGATGATATCCAAAGTCATGCTCTGCTGCACACAGAGGTTGTGAGATTTTATTGACAAGATCAACATCTCACAATTCCATACACAATCCTTTAACTGAAAATCTAGTACAAGGCAAAAATCAAATAACAAAGTTAATCCTGCAAGGGCGAGCTTCTAGGTATTTTACTTCTGTTTTTCTTATGAAGCAATGAAGGCATAGAAACGGTAATTTCACTTTAAAAGGTGTTACTAAGATTTCTACTTCAATAATTTAGTAAGAGATAAATGCAGTTATTGTAGTTAATTTATTTACCCAGCCAAATTTTACTTGTTCAAGTTCGGCTTGAACCTCATCTCTACTGAGGAGGAGGGGGCAGAATGGACACAAAGTGAAGCGAAGAGTATTCAATCTGAAATGTAGAGAGACTGAAGAGTGAAAGGAGGAGGGAAAATGAGAATTTTGCTCAGTTACAACATACGTACCCAGTCTGACCTGTGTTACAGTTGATGTAAAGTCTCCTTTGCTGTAAATGGGCTTTGCAGTAAGCCCAAGAAAAACGTAGAGTAGGTTTAAACTCCTTAGTTTCTTAGGATTCATTCTCCACACTGTATAACTGGGAAAAGAAAAATTAATTCACTTTTGGAAGAGAGGGGGAACAAAAAGAGAGGGGAAAGAGCGAGGGAGAAAGAATGACTACTATAGGAGAAAAAAAAGATTCAACAACTTCAACTAGATTTGCAAGTAATTCACAAACCATTCTATCACTGTAGAAATTGCATTTGAGCACAAGGGCCTCAAGAATAGCATGAAGAATTCTGAGGTCCACACTACTGATTGCTTTCTACCTTGAGAGTGTACAGGCCTTTGTGAGTAGAGCCTGGACATGGACAGAAATGATTCACAGAAAAGAAAGGGACATATATTAAAACAAACAAAAAACCCAAAACCAACATCTAGAAACTTCTTATTTTAGTTAATGAACATGATTTATTAAAATACAAAAGATCACTTTTGCATATGAGAAGTTGCTCCTACTGTTATTCATAGTACTTCTTTTTAAAGTTAGCAAAAAGGTCCTTAACATCAATTAATAGTTTATCCAATTGCAAGTTAAACTGACATTGCATGGATTTTAAACTAGAAATCACTAGAGATCCAAAATTACCTATTCAAAGAGAGCATCGTCCACGTTTCTTCCTATTTGTTTTCTCTAGCAGTTGTTTTTCTCACACTTTCTTCTACTGCTCTCTGAATATATGTTTATACACAGCAGTGAAGTTAAAAGAAGCCGCTCTACCTTTGGGAGAGACAGATCAAACAATGTTAAAAGACTTTTCAGTCATCTCAGTCCACAACGGGAGCGATCTCCCATGTCCCAGATGACAGTGACATTAAACAAGAACATTGTCCAGTGACTGTAAACTGTGTGATGACAGATATTTTTTTCTGATGAATCACAAAGAAACAAAACAAGACAAAATTCTAATGTCTGGAAAGAATAAGAGTAAAGGATTGATGGAGGGAAACATCACATTTGCATGATCATTCTATGGACAAATGTACATCCAGTGACATTAACAGAAATGTTGTTCTTGCCTTTACCTTAATTTGCTCAGTGTCTTCATCTTTCTGCTCAGTCTAACACTAGATGTGAAGCCAAGCTACACCAATTATCTCGCACAACAGATGCTGTGATCAGATTGTCAACAGCATACCAAGACTTGGATTGTGAATGCTGTCACCTTAACCTTGGATTTACGTATCTTACGCGTTCACCCAAATTCACACATAAGCATCTCACCTTAGGATGGTGTAGAATCTTTTCTCATGAAGAATCAACATTTAGCCAGGAGGCAGCAAAGAGCACTTTCTCAGATTGTGTTCTGGCTGTTTCTGCCTGTGCTAGTGTGTTAGGTCTGCCTGGGATGGGGTTAGCTGGATTCAAGTGCCCAGCTGCACTGAAATGGGACAAAAGCTCCAGGAAAAAGGAGGAGGAAGTTTACCATCTCTGCCTCTCAGCCCTCACACCACACCTCGGTGAGGCTTCTTCGATGGGCTTGGTGGGTGCTTACTCCTTGAAGAAGGCTGCATATTGCCATATCAGGGCAGGCCACAGCTGGCTAAGGAATGCAGCTTGCCATGTCACCGTTATGACGTGCCCATTTGCACTGTGTTTCACTTACTGAACAGCTGCCTGCTCTCTGCTTCGTCATTTCACACAATTACCTTAAAAACTTTAGTCTGCTTTCACATGCTTTTCCCAAGGCAGGTATCAGATGAGGAGTGAAGTTCATAGCTGTTGGCATCTCATGTCTCAAGACAGCTGATACTTTTCTCCCGTGGACAGACTTTCCAAGCTTCGGTTCTGCCACATCTGTTAAGCCTCACAGCCGATCTAAAGAGAGAAGGGAAAATTCAACTTAATCCAGGTATAAGGTGGGTTGCAGCATAATAAGATCAAGTAGTCCCTAAGCAACCCAAAATGCACTCAGAGGGTGCTGGAAAGCCGCTCTGCACAGCCATGCAAAGTAACTGGGGTGGGCCCAGCACCAGGCTGCGGGCAGAGGAGCTGCTCCCTCTCATCAGGATGTGGCTCTGCTTGCCTCAGTCTCCCAGTCCCTGATGGCATCCTAAAAGAAGACACAAGTGAGAAGAAAACTGCTTTTTTAATCCACTGATAAATAATAACACTGCGCCTACCAGTCTCTGTGCACTCCTTAGGAGAGAACAAGAAAATGAAAGGAGAGTCTTTGTTCTGCATGAGCAATTTATTTTTCTTCTTCCCCCTCCAGAAATGAAGCGTGAGCAATAGGCATTTCAGAAACGTTTTCATTTGCTGTGTTTCCTGTATAACACGGGGAGATTAATTGCAATAATATAACAAATGCTTTATAGGAACATAAGCATTACAATTTCAGAGCTCTCCTGTGAATTGAATGGATTTTCTGTAAGCTTTTGTTTAAAAACAAGTAGCGTGATTAGAGTGGAAAACAATACAAGCCCTAGATGATTTAAACATATGTCTAAAATATTAACAGTACTCCAAATTCTTCTCTCCCCCAGAAGCTTTTCATTAGCAAGCGCATTTGGATCAGGAGGATTACCTGTTTTTAGCTGTGGTTCTACTTGGAGCTGTTGTCAGCAGGAGAAGCTGACGCCCAGGACAACGTTATTACACAAAAGAAATGCTGAGAACATAACCCGCTCACCGTAATGGCCCATTAGTACTGAAACATTACTACTTCTGGTGGCAATCGGGCTGTACCTGCTAATTACCATGCATATGGCTGTCACGTCGGCTTTTATGAGCTGATGTAATTAATATGTAGCACTCATGAAAGGATTGTTAGAAGAAAATTGGTAGGAGCAGATAATCTAGCAGGCTTTGTAAATATCGCGTTGGTTGCTCCAAAAGTAATGCCTCCTACTTATTTCCACGGTAGCTACAACAGATGCAAAAAGCATAATGGCACTATTCAAAAGTAAAAACTCTCAGCTATAAAACACTTTTTCAACACAGTCACCACCATCAGCTGCGCATTTTTACCAGCGATGAACAAGGGCCCGCATGCCACT
Source organism: Perdix hodgsoniae (assembly GCA_035772895.1). Classification (NCBI taxonomy): domain Eukaryota; kingdom Metazoa; phylum Chordata; class Aves; order Galliformes; family Phasianidae; genus Perdix; species Perdix hodgsoniae. The sequence continues at coordinate 804,894 of JAPSGF010000108.1, forward strand.
CATAAAAACCTGCATGGCCCTTCAGAATGTAGCTAGTCTTTCATGTAGCTGTCACCACCGCTGAAATGCACCACCCACCATCTCACTGTGCTCACATCCACTGTTTGATCTCCATAAATGTTCAGCAAGTGGACTGTTTCTCATCTACTCAGAAACAGTATGTCCTGAAGATTGACAGTTTCCAGAGGTATAATGCAGATCAAGACTATTTATGTTTCCCAAGTGCCATGATACCTTGTGGAAGGTAAAGTCAGGCAGAAGCAATAATGTTAAATACAACTTACTACAAAGATGAGAAATAAACTTCAGTTTTACTGTCTATACCTGTGAGGATTTGTACCAGAAAATTACTGCTAGAAAAGGACAGAACTGCTGATATATCACAGCATTAGATTTCTGTTAGTTCATGCAGTGTGCTTGGTAACCATGGGTACTAAACGATTTCATCAAGACTTCAAACAATCTTGGAACTATAAATAGATTGGGAAACAAAGTAGGAGCTTACCCGCAGTATAGATGGGAAACACAATATTCTTTGTAATGTAATTCATTTCTGTGCGCTCCTGCAAGAATCTTAAGGTATTTATCGCAATACCACCCCCCTTTTTGTGCTCTCCTACCTAGCCTGCCTACCCTTTCTGTCTCTTACTTTTCAATCAAACTGAGCTTGGGCAATAATGAACAGGATAGTAATCATAAGCGCTCTCTCAACTGCATTCAAATTTTAGAGAAAAGAATGTAGAATAATAATGTGTACTAGCCAACACCAAGAAAAATTAACAATGCGAAACATGCATAGAATATTGGTTAAGAATTTGTCAAAAACTACTACTCAAAAAAAAAAAAACACAACTATTTTTCAATGCTATAGCATTTTTCATTATTACTCTGACTGCGTTCACCTTCAATTAAAAATAACAGCAAAAAATGCAGAACTGAATATCTCCTGAAGATAAATGAGCAGTACTGTACGCATCTCCCTACTCAAACTGTGCAACATGCAGATAACTCAGTTAATCAGATCATCCAAGTCAAGGTAGAATCTGTTTTAAAGGAAAGCTAATGGTAAAATAGGATCGGCATTACTGGTTATGAAGTAGGCTTGGAAATGTATGATACTATGGAGGTCCCTGCTTCAACAGAATAGGGCTGCTATATTGTATATTCTATCCACATTTCAGCATCTATTTGAGCATCAGTGGCACCTGTACTTTGTGGTTCTGCGCTGGTTATGGCAATTGTCAAGTGTAAATACAAGAAAAAGAAGCAGTTTGCTTCAATATTCTCGGACACCTCAGAATAGAAATGGTCTCACAAGCTGAATTTGATTTCCAGCTTTGTAAATGTTTCTGATGAGCCGCTTAAATTTGAGCAACTTCATGATGCTTTCTGCCATCTTTCATCACTCAGTCTATCAGCTTATGTCTTTTCTGTACGTCACCCTGCCATCCCTTTTACGGATGCCTCTAACTTGATTTTAAGGAATGCTTCAGACCCAAACTAATCAGCCTAGCAGGTGATGTGGCTTAATATTCAAACTCTGCTGAGACACAGCATAATAATGCAGTGGGACTTCATCCACAAGCCATAGTTCAAGTTCACATCATTTATCAAAATCACAGGGGGCTCCAAGGTTGTGGCTGGGCGAAATAACTGGCAGCAGTGCTTGCTCTAAAGGCAGGGTGGAAGCACACCAAGTCCTAGTGAAGCAAATGCTCCAGCAGCTTTTCTCTGTCAAACTAATTCATGGGTGCTCAATTTTTAATGGGAACATCTTAATGAATTTTGAGCCAAATGGCTTTTTTTCTAAAGTCTAACCAGCATATGGATTTATACTTGTGTAGCTGGAACTAATTATAACTTTTTTTTCATGCTCTTTGGCTACCTTTATCATTGAAGTGGAAAAATACGTATGATGCAATATTAAGGCAATGAAATGTTTTTCTCATTCCAGAAAGAAGTTTCAGTTATTAGATTTCTGATTTTAAAATAAGAATCACCAATAATCTGTGCCAGCACGGACTGGCCACATTAGCTAAACACGTTAATAGTCTAAAGAGGATTTTCACTACTTAACTATGAGTATCTAAAAAGTTTAAATCATTGAGTATTTAAATGTGCATGTTAATTGCTGAGAGATAGACTGAGGATGTCCCAGGGAGCTCAAGAACTCAAGATGCATTCTGGGGCTCAGCACATCAGCACCCAGCACAGCCTGCATAGAACTGCCTAACCACCAAAAACAACACACTGCTGTGGGTCTGGTCTCTGCTGAGTGACACTGGAGAGAAGAGGGACTGCAAGAGCTCGGAGACAAAAGAGAGGGCAGGAGGACCACTGCCATCCCACTTTGGTGGAGCATTCCCCCAAAATCTTCATACTTTCCCATATTTGCCTGTGACTGCCTTTTAGATCATTAACAACAAGCCGTTTATTTCAGGCATGATTTCTGATCTACGTGATCATAAAAAGAAATCTGATGTGGACAAATGCATTAAAAACAAAGCTTTCCTTTTTCTTAGTTTATTACAAAGTTATGTTTGACTTCACATTCATTACTAAGTATCCTCACAGACAAGTGTCACATCCAACCTAATGCTCTCTGACATTCAAACTAATACAATCAGCTTCAGGAAGGAAGCTCAGTATACAGTGTTTTCACTTGTGTACCCTTCAAGCAGAAGCACAACCATTTAGATATGAATTCAGTCACAATAGAAAGTAATAATAATAATAAATTAAAAACCTATCAAAGCATTAATCTGTATTGGTTTTCCAGTACTCCATAGAAAAAGAAATCTGTGCCAATTGCCCCACTAGATAATACTTTCCCTCAGTGAGCATTAGAATTTTAATAAAACCTTAAATCAGGTTTTCCCTGTGAAAGGCAGTGAAACTTCATTAATTGGTATCATTTTCAGCTGTGGTTACCCAGCAGAAACAGTTGGCTCCATGTGTTCTCCTTCTCAGAAGTGGAATAAAGATTCATCATAAAGCACAAAAATGACCACATGTTCAGCAACTTATAAACAGAAACAAAATGGTATATAATTTATGTCTGTAACATGCCTTTCAAGGTGAAGGACACATATCTACCTACTGATAGTGGGTGTCTATGTCTGTGCAAAGAGACAGAAGCTGTTAGGAGCTCTCTTTTTGGAGACCAATTCTATCAGCTTCCATAAATGTCAGTAGGAGTTTGAAGTACAAGAGGAATTAATATTTCTTCTACTTGGGCCATTTTCTTCAGAAACTGCAATGAAAACTTTTTGTAAGTTTTAGTCTGGCTGAAATAAGGCCTAGGAATCCTTATCAGTTGTTAGACTGAAGTAAATGACCTTTATTTCTCCAGTGAGATCAGATCATATGAGGATAGAAGAAGAGCAATTGCAAGAAGTATAGGACAGAAGAGGTAATTATACAAGGAAACGTGAGGAAAAGTGACAATTCATCTACAAAATCTAGAACTGCTTAAGGTGAAAAACAGACCATCATTATCATCACTTACACTGAAAGAACTCTACAGAAGAAAATTTACAGACAAAAGAAGAGAATATTTTAAAAAGTACTTAAAATAAATACACACTAATTACAAATTACAAACAGGAGATCGTAAGTTCTTATCTACTTTTTCTTAGTCTGTATTGCTGGCAATGTTGAAATACTACAGATATTTCTCTATCAAGAACATATTTGGGCCTCAAAACTGACAAGCGACACTTGTAATTCACAATATGCTCAGCATCTTTGAAGACTTAAAGGATATTCTACAAATCCCATGGAAATTCACTATGGAATACATTCCTTAACGTGACATTATCAAGCACGGCAGCTATTGGAGACATCAAAACGTCCTTTGCCAACTGTATTCATGTGAATGCAAGTCCTGCACGTGCTTATGGTAGGCAATACACAGCAGTTACGTTTCTAAGAATCAGAGAACAAACGGAGCTAACACAAAACTGCAAAATGACAGTGCACATTTCTTAAGTCTTCTTCAGACAGACTGTTTTGTTCTGTACAAGACGGTGAGCAGTGCAGAAACTTGAGGTTTTCTGCTAAAATTCATACTCAAAGAGCTTTCCAGCCAGTGCCATCCCTAGAGTTTGTTTTGTCATTCTTAAGGGACCAACACAAAAACCCACCACTGCTCTGTGAAATTCCCGCTGCCTGATTAAAGGATGACTTTCTTGACAGCTGAGACTGCCTCCTCTTACTGTGGTTACCAAAGCTTCCTACCTGCTGAATGCAGGTTCTAGTTGGGCTATTTCAAGCCACTGTTAAAGCTAATTGGGTTTTCTTCCTCTCTGCTATTATTCAAAATGTCCCAGGACACAGCCCCTCTTTACCTGCTGTTTATTGCAGTTGCTTTCAGTCACTCCATTCTACTCTGTTATTCATAGAACTGCTCAGGTTGGAAAAGACCTTTAAGATCATCAATTCCAACCACAGCATAACCATAGTACACTAACAACCATCTGCTACGTCATGTCCCCGAGCACCACAACCAAACGGTTTTTAAACACATACAGGGATAGTGACACAACCACCTCCCTGGGGAGCCTATTGCAGTGCGTAACAACCCTTTCTGTAAAGAAGTGTTTCCTGATATCCAACCTAAACTTACCCTGGTACAACTTGAGTCTGTTTCCCCTCATCCTGTCACCTATCACCAGCGAGAAGAGAGCAACCCCTCTCTGCTGTAAGCACCTTTCAGTCATTGAAAGAGAGCAATATAGTCTCCCCTCATCCTCCTTTTCCCCAGTCTAAACAGCCCCAGTTCCTCCAGTCTCTCCTCATAGGCCATATTCTCCAAGCCCTTCACAAGCCTTGTTGCCCTTCTCTGGACCTGATCCAGCACCTCCATGTTGTTTCTGTACTGAGGTGCACAAAACTGAACAGCACTCAAGGTGAAGCCTCACCAATGCCAAGTACAGGGGCAGGATGACTTCACTAGTCCTGCTCACCACACCATTCCTCATAAAGCCAGGATACCATTGGTCATCTTGGCCACCTAGGCACACTACTGGCTCATATTCAGCCAACTGTCCATCAGTACACCAAGATCCCTTTCTATCAGGCAGCTTTCCAACTGCTCCTCTCCAAGCCTGTAGGGTTGCCTGGGGTTGTTGTGACCAAAATTCAGGACCAGACACTTGGCCCTACTGAAACTCATACTGTTAACCTTGGCCCATCGATCCAGTCTATCCAGGTCCCTCTGTAGTGCCTTTTCCTCCTCAGACAGATCAACACTCCGTCCCAACTTTGTGTCGCCTGCAAACTTACTGAGGGTGCACTCAATCCCCTTGTCAAAATCATTAGTAAAGATGTTAAATAGAAGTAGCCCCAGTACTGAGCCCTGTGGAACACGGTTCGAGACTGGCATTTAACTCCACTGACCACAACTCTTTGGGCCCAACCATCCAGCCATTCAATATGCACTGCAATTCTCACACTTAAAAATTATTGCCATTCCCAGATATGAGATAGACACGAACATTTACTTAAAATAATCACGCTACACCTTGCGCAGATATTTGACTAACAGTTTCTTGGCTGCATCTCCTCTTGCTTTGTTTCTCCGCAGTTCTTATATGCCATTAAGCATCTTCTTTTGCACCCCTAAAATTAGCAACAATTATACTCAGATTTTAAAATAAAACAAACCTTTGAATCGTGACAGGATTTAATTACATCCTTCTTATACTTACTTAATTTTAAAGTAACTGTCCTGAGGTGGGAGGCGAAATGCAGGAACAGCTGAAGAATCAATGAGTGCATGGGACATTAATTAAACTCAGATTGAGGAGTTACTAAGCACCAATTTGCAGGTTCCAATGCAAGAACAAAGTAACAAAAAATAGCCTTAAATATTCTAATATCCATATTCTCAGGAACCTATAAAATTCAGAAACTGGCTTTTTTTTTTTCTTTGTAATACTAGGTTTTCTAGAATTAAATATATAATTCCTTTGCATATTTTCCAGATAATCTTTCAAATGTTGTAAGAACTTTCTTGAAAATAACTTTTCATCATCTCCAACTCCCATATTGTGATGGGTTGTAAGGCTGCGTGATTAGGTGATGGAAGAGACGAGGGATACACAACGTGCTTGGCTGCTTGAATCAGTTTCTCAGTTAAGCCATCAGAACTGTGTAAATCATTTACTTATTTATTTATTTTTCAATCAGAAAGATGCAAAGCTTAGAGCAAAGGGTGTAATGAAAATCCTGCTGAAAATAAAATCGTGTCAGGAATATTGTATGTAACTTTTTTATTCTTTGGGTGCTGTTTTATCATTTCCTTTTAAAACGACTTTAAACCTTCAACTTAAAAGTTTTTAAACTAAAACTAAAAATAAAAATAAAAATCTGAAATGATTTTGTATAAAGTTTTGTTTAAATTAATTAAAAGGGAAATAGCTTGATCTTAGGTTTGGGAGGACTGAAAGAATCTCGGCAAATTGACCTCAGTAGAATAGCTAGTGGTCAGCTACGTGCTTTACTAACTTGGCAATAGGGACAGTAAACCAAAAACCCCAATAATTTTGGAACCTCATATGGAATTCATCTTCACCACCAAATTAAAAATCACTGAGAACAGAAGCGAGACAGGGAACTGCAGAACTCCTCAATTTCCAGGACAGCTGCTACTGCAAGAAATTTATCTACAAGATAAACTCCCAGGCAACTTTAGTTTTATGGGTTAGGGCCTTCAGGGTTCGTGGCACATAAAAACTAACGAAGTCTATGTACTGTAACAAAAGATCAGCCTCTTTTTTGCCTTCTGTTGACCAACAATACAAACAACTTTCATCAACAGAAAGCCATGGAGAAATGAACACGTGGACGTGTTTGGGAACACATCACAGGATGATTCAGGATCCCTGATAACCAAAATATCAAAGAAAGCAGTACTCAAGCAAACAGACATGGGAAGCCTCTCGAGTGACAATGCTGCTGCCCCTTTGCTGTGACTGAAAATCCAATCTATTTATCACTGCATAGGCACCCCAAATCACTTCAAATTCTGAAAACCTTGGCCAGATGAATTGCTGTAAGCAAGTCCTTCACATGATGCACTGTTTTATTTTTGTTACAACATTAAAGCAACCCTGTCATTTCCTCTGAACGGCAGATGTTGTAATTTGCAAAACCAGGATGATGGGCAATAGGCATAAAAAGCCTAGTTCAAGTCAAGAGCCATTTTGGCTTCAAAGAGGGGCTGATAAACTGAGTGATACAGAATTACAGAAAATCACTGTATAACAATTGTGGGAACACAATGAGATGTTTCAGCATTTCTAAACTGCAAAGGCAACAAAGTACAAGATGAAGGAAGATCATATTTAGGAAATTATACAGCTGTTGATATGTTAAAGGAAGACTTAAATCTGAACACTTCGAAGTGACATTGAACAATCAGCAAGACTTCATAGCAGTGAAAAGAACTGGGTGGATCAAACCTACCTTTCCCAAATTATCTTAATAAAATGTTGATTTGATGTTCCAAAACCAACAACGTAATCAAAACTAACCTTCTGGAACATTACATCTGCTATTGTATCTTATTATTTATTTCACTGTCACCAAAACACAGCATTTAAGGTGACATCAGAAGCAAACTGATTTGATTTCTGTTTAAAAGGCAAATATGCAATTTTAATTCCATTTCCTTTTGCAGTGCCATTTAAACTCAGCTCTGACAGAAAGGAAGTCAGACATTTGGATAAATGAGAGAGGTTGATTGAATATTGATAAGCCAATTTTTAATTTATCAAGGTTATCTGGAGGTGCTAACTTGATGCTGCATGCTAACAAGAAGTAGCAACACAGAAAGTGGTGTGTGCAGAGAGCTGCTTCTTTGGGATCATAAAAATGAGAACTTTGCAATGGGGACAGAGAGTGACTTCCTGAGGGGGGAATTTAAATAGATGGGAAGTGTGACAGAGAGATGGAGATGAATAGGTGGCAAGTTTTATGCTTCACAGATTGCAACATTAAAGCCACATCAAATCAGTACAGATGAGAGAGAAAAAGGAGAGCTACCTTTGTGGAAAGTACAGTTCCCATGCCACAAAAAAATGCTCATGCTTCTCTTTGCCAAATTTTCACAGCAAGCCAGGTAATCACGACAGACCTTACAGTGCATTCTCTGCATTGTCAAAAACCTGCAAGACTTGACAGCTACCCACAAAAGACAATGCCCAAACAATTTAGAGTGAGCAATCATTATTCTTCAGTCTCAGGGATTCAGGAGAGAGCACAATATTAAAGCAGAAACAACGTTAGAGGAATAAACAAGACTGCAGAAAAAGAGCACAGACTGGCTCACTGAAAAATTATAATAAATGGCATTTTGTAGTGGCACTGGAGCAATCTCACATATTTGCATGCTTCTATTCATTACAGATAAGTAACTAGAATATTTCCTTCTGTAGATTTGTCAACAATTTAAAAGCAGTGTGAGACCCTCAAGTGCACATCAGTGTGGTGAGGAAAGAGCAAAAAAAGCTTTTCTTTAGGATTTTTGTTGTAAAGTTAGAAGAACCAACTGAAATCTTACATAGGAGCTTCAGTCTGAGAAAATAGAAAAGAATTTTGAAGCATGGAAAGCTTCAGTGAAGAAGGTTCCAGGGAGACCTCATTTTGACCTTCCAATATTTGAAGGGAGCACACAAACAGGAGGGGGAATGGCTATTTACAAAGTTGGATAGTGATAGGACAAGGGGGAATGGTTTTAAACTGAGACAGGGGAGCTTAGGTTAGATATCAGGAGGAAGTTTTTCAGCCAGAGGGTGGTGAGGCACTGGAACAGGTTGCCCAAGGAGGCTGTGGATGCCCCATCCCTGGAGGCATTCAAGGCCAGGCTGGATGTGGCTCTGGGCAGCCTGGGCTGCTGGTTGGTGACCTGCACACAGCAGGGGGTTGGAACCGGATGAGCACTGTGGTCCTTTTCAACCCAGGCCATTCTATGATTCTGTGATTCTATGAAGGAAATTCTAGCATGACAAAAAGACTTCAATGATATATTTCAGGGCTTTGAAACACCCATCCCTTCAAATTTTTACAATCATCAAATACTTCTCAATAATTTTGTCTCAAAGTTTCAAAATGTGTAAGAGAATAATCATTTCTCAGAAGACAGCCAACAAGGTCATGCCTGCCTGGCAGTCAAACAGCACAGGCACATGACTGCAGCTGTGACCCACCTCCTAATTGGAGCAAAATCAACCTGCCAAATCTGGGCACACTGCGGTATGGGTGGAGTCACAGGATAATTTCCTTTTTATGCATTTTAGCTCCTGCCCACTCGCTCTATCAGCAAGCAGCATCGCTGTGGCACTTAACTCTCCTGCTGACTGATGCCAGCTGGGGCAGTCACCATAACAATGTCCCCATGCTGGCTGCTGGCAACACAGCTCTAGCCAGCAATTTTCTATCATCTGTTTTCACAGGTGACTCCCTTGTTGCTGTCCTGCATGAAAGAAAATTAAGTCTCTGGGGTAAATTCCCTCATTTTTACATCTTGTCCAGATCTACAAGACCTTGCTTTCTGCAAGTTGTACTTGTAGAAGCACATGGACTGAGACAGGATTTCTCCTAATTTGAACCTGTAGCATTTCCTTTCATCAATTCCTCAAAAACTTCTTGCTAATATTCTCTCGAAGTTTCAGAGTCTGTAGCAGATTAATGCTGTATCTGCTTGATGTTTCAGAGTCAGACAGAAAAACATTCTTACAGCACGTTCCAAATAGAAATAAAAGCGAGTACAATCAGCAGAGAAACTATATATCTGCCATCGTAAGTATCACTGACCTCTTCTGAATGACCCATACTACTGCCCTGGTTCAATTCTTCCTAACTCTTAGACCCTATTAATTGGAAATAGAAATCTGAGATATTAAACTGATAGTGCACAACATTTAATTTCCTTCAGGCATAATTTGCACAGCTCTGAGAATCAGTCTCTGTGAATTAATGATGCATCTCCATATCTGTATGATAAAGATAGAGGGCTGTGACAACGTTTACATCTGATGCTATTAGAGTCTCTTCAATGATAATCATTAGCAAGCCCATTAATGAGAATGTATTTCCCCAAGGCACAATGGCCATTCCACATCGTAATCTAAATCTATAGTCTCCAGAATCTCTATTTAGAAAGCAATGAAGTAAGTCCCTGAACTATATTATGGTTCTCACTCAAACCATCTCACTGCACAAAAAAGATGAGGGTGACTTCCTTCAACACTGGCAGTGTAGAACATTACAATGTACAACTGCCTATTTTTGTTAACCGATAACTGTACTAAAAATGCCAACAAAAAACTGAATGCTGCATCCCAGTGGCTTCGAATAACTGAGCAAGAAAAACTCAAATTCTTAACTTAAAAAAAGTCCTATTTAAATGCAGTAACAACATGAAGAAACTCACCGCACCGGTTATTTTAAGCATCTAATACCAATGATTGACTTGTTAAAATCCATTCCACTTGGCCTGTGATCTATGAGTAAACTAAGAACTCTGCAATATGCATTTTCTTTTTCAGATGAAAACCTGGTTCAAGAAATGGAAGATTTCATTTCATTCCAAAATACTTAAATAAAAAGAAAAAAAGAAAGCAAAGAACAAATGATCAAACACAACAAAAATCCAGCTTTCTACCTTCTATGAAACTGGTTTCACCTTAATAAAGTTACAATAATTCACCCTACAGCAGCTGTCGAAGTTGTCAGTTTCACAGAAACAAATACTGTGGGTAAAAACAGACCACTGTTCAAAGTCCTCATATCTACAGAAAAAAAGTGGGAGGACATCTCTCCTCCAGCAACCTTGGAGCCAACACAGTTTCGGACCCCTGGACATTATACTGGCACCTTTCATCAGTGTTAAACTGAAAGCTTCCCAGAGGTAACAGAATTGAAATCCTCCTTTAAATCCATACTATTCTTTCTTAAACCACAACAATGCCATGTCTTCCCATTCATGGTTCTCATTAAAAGATTCTTCACAAAGGCCCAATCTCAAGGAATGTTAGTATTATGCAATATAAATACTATTTATACTTAAATTATTTAATTTATATTATATAAAGGCGATGTGTAGATTGTTGTGCTGAAGCCATGGGTAGCTGGTTTTGGAAAATGCACCTTTGTCACAACAGCCTCCACAATCACTGCTGAACTTGTTCCATGTCACAACACATCTGCCCTGACCCTGAAGGACTTCACTTTAAAAAAATATGTATCCATTTATCTCAGAAATATTACAGAGGATGAAAGACAGCTGGCAATAAGTTAGTTGCTGACACTGCAATACAAATGTTAACACTGCTCATTTGATATTTTGAGGATTATCTTTTTCCGTTCCAGAATTAGCCACATCCAGAAAAGTGCAGCTCCTTCACGATCATCTTAAGCAGTTGCCAATGATGCTGACAACTTCCAACACAAAGCAATAAATTAGAAAAGAGTTTCAAGAATGTTGATAAGTCGATAAGTTGATAAGACATATTCATCTGAAACAATACATGGTGATGAATTTTCTGAAACACCCTGGGAAAATCGCATCAGCAGACATAGGTGTTCAAACCGTATTGAGTATCAGCTCATAGGAAAACCTGAATTCAAAGTTCCCAGTGCAATGTTTGTTTCCCAGCAGAACCAACCACCTGGGGTGCTCTGACAAGGCTGTTCTCTCATCCTTTTTTGCACTGGCTGAACGAGTTATGCTTCAACACTTCTGCAAATGCAAATGAATTCAAATTCGTAATAAAGGCATTTAAAGTATACTCTCTTGATTTTCATTATATATAGGGTATCTTTTTTTTTATTTGTGATATGCTGAGTTTCTCTTAACAAAGCAAATGCTTGGTTCTTTTTACTGACTTGCAGGAACTTCAGCAAACTTTACTGCATTTGCTGTTTCAAGCAGGTGTGTGCTATATATGTATGAACATCAGTTTGGGGGCTGCAGACGTAAAAAGACACCCCTTAAGATTTGTGCGATCACCTTTACAAGATAATATTTCTAATATTTTGCATGAAGTGAAGGATCACAGTCTTCCAACTCTTATTTCAAGCAGGGTATTAAGAGCTGTCTGCTTTTTGATCTACTATATTCTACTTGAGAGTAAACCAATACATAACTTGTCGTACTAATTAATTGTCTCCTTGAAGCTCGGCATCTTCAGCAGGAACATGACTTCCATGGTAATAAAGCAGCAGAGAGATTTCTAATTACCTTTGGACAGTTAACCTTCATTATTGTTCCATGACTTCACTGAGTCAGTGTTTCTGGATACCACTCACCACAGGCAGTGCCTCCAAACAGGCTGACGCTGCAAGTCAAGAAAAAAGCCATCTTACTGACTTTGTGATAATAACCAGAAATATACAGAGATGAAATGAAGAAGGAGAAAAAAAAAAAAATCATCATCATCATGCAGACTAGAAGGAAGGCAAAGAGAACAGAAAAAAAAGAAAAACAAGAAGGTAAAGCTAGGCAGAAAGTAGAAAAATGGGAAGAAAGCTCAGAGAAAAATATGTGGATAACTACTTCTCTTGCTTTTCCATAAATAAAGGTGTTTCTTTTAACATAAATGTATGCACAACTAATGCCAGTCTGCTGTACAGTGTTCCAGCTCTCTAGTCTCCTGGGGTTACTTCAGAAGCCAGGATCAGGTTCTTCAGAAAGGTTACAAACTGAAGTTTCTATGAACAATTGCTCCCTGAACTGTATAGGTTTTACAAGAAAAACAAAATACATAAAATGTGACTTGCTAGCCAAGCCATTCTGGGTCCCCAAACACACTCGTGTGCAAATCACCTGGTAGTCCATTTCTGGGAGAGAAGTTGGCAGACGTTAGTAGTTCACAGTCTCATAAATGGTTTTACAAACTTTTATTTGCTCTGTATCTGACTATAAATGAACCTTTTGTCATCTTCTAAAATGCCAACTGCACTGGGAGTACACCGAGCTTCAGAAAGGATTAGGTTTAGCAAGGCTTTTGCTGAAAATATTACTTTTACAGTCTCAAATATCATCTTATCTAAACACCTGCAAGGCAGAGTCAACTCAATAATCAGCCACCAAGTCTTCCTGATTTTCTGGTCTTTTCCTCATACGTTTTACTTTCTGGTGTCTGTAACATCTCTCTTGGAATGTAATGTTCCTTGGGAAATTTAAAGTCTTTTCAGAGAAATGATTAACTGGCTTTATGAGAAGTAAAAAAAAGGCTGTAAATGTATTCAGATAAGTGAAAGGGAGCTTTTTACTTACTGGTTTCGATGTAAATAATGCAATGTGAGACACGCAGAATAATACTTCTAAACTACTTTTACATTTTGGGAGAAAAAGGATTTCAGAGATTTTCAGAGATGAGAACTAATTAATTTTTCAATGTGCTCATTTAAGCCCTTTATACAATGTCAAGTCTAGAATTACTTCAGACTTGAACTTCACCCTGGCAACCAATTGCAGCTCTAAGATAACTTTCTAAGCAGTCCAGGTAGTTTTGTATCTTTTGCAATTACCACGTCGCATAATTGCAAGGGACAGTTTGGTCATAGGTTGAATATATTCTCATGGTATTTTACATGTGAATCACCCCAGAACAGAAACACAGTAATAAAACTTAGCTGATCATAAACTTAAAGTATTGCAGCCAATAAAGTCAAAGAGCAAACATATTTCCCACACATGTGTCACAAGTAGCTCCTGCTAAATTATGCAGCACCTGGTAAATACTGTTAATTCACTTGCACCTAAGTTAATTACAGATTCCAGCAAGCAATCAGGTATGATTAAATTACATTTTGGGAAACTATCAAATGGTTAAGGCTGAAGGAAAACAGCTTAAAATAGACTGTAGAAGGTAACACTAATTAGGAAAATTACTTATTTCTCAGCTTTGGAGGTTTCTTCAGCTTCAGGAACAGGTATTCCTCTCTGAGCACCATGTGAAAAACAGCTGTAATCTCTTCAGGAACTACCCAGGTAAACTGAAAGCAGCATTTTGACCTCCCCTGGGGAATTTCATTTGACCTCCTTTATATTCCAAGAAGTATTGTAAAAACAAGAAATAAAGCCTCGATAAACAACATCCATCTGTTGGTGGATTTTGACAACTGGTCCAGATGCTGGGGAGTATTCAAACAACAGCTTTCTTCTCTATAAAGGCACTGAAGTTGGGGACTACTGGAATACTTTGCAAGAAAGAGGTGGAAGAAAAGAGCTGAGCAAGTAGAATCACTTGAGAAGGGATAATAAGTAGAGAGAGGAAGGAGACAGGAGGTCAGGAACTCTCTGAGGTCATTTGGGACTATGTTTTCAATAATGTAATATGCAGAATGATGAATATCACCCAGAATATAAATGACCTCATATCTGTCTCTGACATCTCCTCTCGACCAGGCCTATTTTCCACTTTGATTGAAGTTACCTGTTCCTCCCTAACTTCCCTAACGCTCCTCTCTTCCTCACCTATTCTTGGAAACATCAGATTTCCATTTTTTGTCACTGCACTGAAACATGCCTCCATCAGTCACCTCAACACACCGACCTTCCTTCTGTCTCCTGCTTCCATTTCTAATCACGCTAGAAGCTCTAGTCAATCCACTAAGCTCAAAAATGGCCATAAGATTTCAAATACAGTCTTAGCACACAGGAACACAGAAAAGCCTATCCGGACCCGAATCACATGGATCTCCTTCCTCTGCTGTACCTAGAGCATCGGGAAACTGCCTGACTCCAGATCAATGAGTAGCAAATGTGTTTTTAATGTCACTAATGATAGCAAAGGGTAACTTTGTACACCCAAGTATAGCCATGCTGTAGCAACCATTGTTAGCAGTAAGTGCCACATTTTTCCTGTTTGACTCTAAGTCATTGCCCAAATGACTTATGTGCCTTGGGCAGAGATATATCTCAGCTTTTGTTCAGGATCTATCTAAGACTATATGATCTTCCAATCTCTGGTAACTGCCAAGAAAATGAAACGTATAATCAACACCTGCACAAATGTGTTTTTACGATTAAGACTACAACATAGATGGTGAAAGCTGAACACTTCCAGCAACAGTGAAGTCTGTGTTTTATTTGTAACAGTGTACTGGTAACAGATTTTTTAGTTTTCTCCCTCAACAGAATAAAACTCTTTTACCATGCCAATACTTTATCTCGAATGAGAGTACTTAGTGTTTAACAAATAGAGCTGATAAATATTTAAAGAAAAAATACTGAAAATCTCTGGTTTTAAGAGCTCTAGATAAAGCTCTGGCATTTGGAAAGAAGCAGCAACCAACCCATGTACTCAGCAGTATAATTTCCCACATGCAGCATATTATTTGTTCATCAGTTTTGCATTGCGGAGCCCCAGAGTGGTGTATTTCTGAGGAAGACAGAAAGGACAAAGTGTGGGTGGACAGACGTGAAGTGCCTGTACATACCAGACTGCCTGGTTAGAAAAGGGGAATTACTCATAAATGGGACTTTTAAGACAAGTGTTAGGCAAAACTTTGCCTCCTAATTCTCTGAAAATTAGATAGATGGCCCCTACTCCACTGCAGGTAGAACTAGCAAAGAAGCAAATTAAAACTTTCTTTCCTTTTTCTTTTCAGTATTTTTTTTTTCCTCCCTCAACTCATACAACACTGGTAGAAGGTTTAATCTTGCAAGATAAAGCTTTACGTGTGAACTTCAGTGTGACAGATCACGTGAAAAAGGACTGCTGCCAGTACATTTAGCAAGATCAGTTCCTTCACATAATTGATATGCTGGAGGGAGAAGCAGAGGAGCTCCCAAAGGCCCCTTATGAAAATTAATTCATCAGATTGAGTGAAGAATGGATGGTCTCCCTTCCCTAGGTGGAATCAAATCCCTTCAGACACCCCTGAATCTTGTCAGTAAGAATTATTTGCAAGTCCCAGGGACATAAAAGTATACCTTAAGATCTTCCTTTTTCTTCCTTGTCAGTGGACTGGTAAATAAAAATGCCAATATTCATAAACAAATTACCAGCTAAGAAAAAAAATTCATGCCCAGAGAAGTATCTTGGAGAAATATTTATCAATTAACACATATTTTGATGCTAATAAGGAGTTTCCCACCTCTAATATCAACTTTTATTTTTAATGCAAACTCGCATATTGAAATATACGTCTATATATTGATAGACTGATATAAACTTGTACTCTTTCTATAGAGTACATATAAACACACATGCACCCACACGCTCAAAAACCTTACACACATGCAGAGACACAACTCAATAGAGGGTCTCTCACACTGGAGTGAAACAATACGCATTTGTGCCTACTGCTCCTGTCCCCATCTCCATCCCTTTGTTAGAGACGTCAATCTCATACGAGATTTGCTCTCAATCTCCCTCTTGCAAACAAATTCCACCTGCAAGATGCATCAGAACAACTTTCTTGCCAAAAAATTATGCCTGCAGCTCTTCCTGATCATCTCCCTTTTTCTGTCTGAAGCATTTTCATTTGACCCATTGACTGAACAGTCACTCAACTCTTTGAGCTTTGAAAGGTATCCCATTTACAATCTCAGAAACAAATCTTTAGAAAAACTGACAATTGGACTGCTCAGAATAGTAAAAGCTGCAGCAGTGTAAGGGCTTGACCAACAACACCACAGGGAAGTGGATCAAATTAACAATTTGTTCCTTTAGAGCTATGAAATCAGTTTTTAAATGACCTCTCCTTCTTTTAAATACCACTGGTTAGTCCACCTTCATAAGAATGATAGCACACATAGAATCATAGAATGGCCCAGGTTGGAAAGGACCTCAAAGATCACCCAGTTTCAACCCCCTGCTGTGGACAGGATCACCAACCACCAGACCAGGCTGCCCAGAGCCACAACCAGCCTGAATGGGTGGAAGGATTAAACACATGTACAACTCTCTTGTTTTGAAAGAAATTAATACAATTTTTAAAGGTTGCTATACATCTGTGTATTATGTAATTTCACTTCGATTTCCTCCAGAAATAGTACTTGCTGTCAGTTTACACCCACTGAACAATATACAGATTCAAAGAGAAACAGCGTGGGAACGTTGCAGCTGCCCACAGACTGGCCCGTGTGCTATGTGTGCCCTTCCCTCTCACTAGAACTCAGTCACAAAAAAGTTACCACACTGCAAGGCAGAAATTACAGAAGATGAAGGCATTCTCCAAAAAAAAAAAAAAACAACAACAAAACACCCCCTACTTTTTTAATGGCTCTGATGCTACCAGATGCTTCTCACTTTGCAGCATAGCTTCAAAGATGAGTCCAAGTCAGTGAACAGGTACCAGAGATGCACCGGAAGCAGACTTTGAAAGACATTTATATGTAACTGATTGTACCTTATTCAACATCAGGGGCTTAATACTTCTCTTCTGCAGCTTTCCATCTTTTCCATAACTTCCTTATGTCTGACTCCAGTTAGAGCACCACCAATACGCTTTTGAGCTGGAAGAACTTGATGTTTTTAAGGTTTTCTTTCAGAGAAGAGGGCGATTGGAAAAATTTCCACCTGAGTCATCCATACAAATCCACCCCAGGGTAACAGTAACTAATAGAAATGTGGAGACTGGGACTTTAAGGAAGCCAGTTGTTGGGTCCATCTCTGCAATGAGTTTGCAGTCAGCAGAAAGGCAATAACAGAGCAGAGATTAGAAACACAGTCTCAATTATCACCATTATTTACAAAGAACAAAGGCAGAGAAAGAAGAACTTGAAAGGTTGGGCTCATGTTTTAAATAAGGTTTTGCAGCAAAGTCTCTAGAGCTACTATTGCACAGACTTTCCTGAACCACTGCTGCATGCTTTGAAAGCTGAGCTAGCTATCTTTGCCTTATTTTTTCCTTCCAGTACAGCTCCTTTGAAAAAATATCTGATGTTAAAGGAGGGAATAATTCATTTGACAGAACGCAATGCACCAATTTCTCACTCGATCACACGGACATCCCACCTTTCTATTGTACTGTGGTAACACCAAGAAACCATTTTAGGCTTCTTTAAATGGTGAATTTACGTAGTTACCATTCATGCAAAAATGGCACTCTGGTGCCAGAAAACCAGTTATTCTAAACAGTAGACCCATTCAAACCAGCTGCTGTTTGGCCACATCCACATGTTCCTGCATTGAATTTTTCTGAAGCACTTTCTCTTTCTCTTACTGCTTGCTTACTTAAACATACCTCTCATCTTTAATTTAGGACAGATAAGTACACGTTGGCCATTTTTTTTCCAACTATATCCCCAAGTTAATTCATAACAATTAAAGTAAAAATAATGAATTTTTACAAATGTTAGTCATTTCTGGCAAATAAATATAGCAGGAATTTGAGGTTTAATGATACATGCACTGCATACTAAGTTAAAAAAAAAACCCTCCCTGTGATTTTCTGATCTTACTTTGGCTTGATATAATTTGTTCTGGAGACAATAACACGACATAAAGATCACCCTGATTAATTAAAATCGACACAAAAGAAAACTTCAAATTTTCCTAGCATGGTTTCATTTAGAAACATGTTATCCCTATAGTACAGGACAATATCATCAGTGCCATTCTTTGCATTCATAAATATCAATAGCGTCCGTGTCTATCATTTGGGAATGCCTCTGAATATAGGAAAAAACCAAACATGCTTACCAAGAATAGGAATGTGAGCCAGCAGGGTTTATATCAATAGATAAAAAGAGCAATTGTCCTCATGCATGTTCATACGTGCATTTTCAAGCTCATAAACAAAGTCACTTTCAATGCAGTGAGAACTTCTGTGGTGAGCAGCGCACATGAAAGGGCAAAAATTCTGCTTCGCTGGTTCTAGAAACGAAATACATTTATTGCTTAAAATCGAAGTGAAATAAAATAACTCTGGACATTTCCCACCATCCAACTGAAAGTACATGAAAGTACTGAATTAAAGAAGTTTGAAAAAAACGTGGCTAGCAAATTTGCTGGCGCATCTCCTCAAAGCACATCAAATGCCCGCTGCTAGGCTTGACATCAAGAAGTTATAAACCAAATCAACACAGGAATCTGACGTCAGGCAAAAGAGTCCATCAGCAGCCTGCTTTTGGCCACGTGCATGAATTTCATCAGCGCGTGTGTATGCTGACACCATGCAGTGCCCTGGGCTTCCAGCATGCCTCACCACCCAGCTGAAAGCAGATTCCTGTCTGTGGCCAGCTCAGCTGCTCTCTATGAATATTTTAATTCTCATTAAAAATGCATCACCTCTACCCTGCACTTACGGCTTTGTAAGGCTGCTTGAGGCATATGTTCAAGCTTCCTTTGAAGAACTGCTAGCAATTTCAATTTCAGGATTGACAATTTGGGTTTATTTACTGGATTTTTTATGGGTATTCTTTGTCATTCTGATATGTGTGCTGAATCTTGCTGTAATTTTTTGGTAGGAATATTATTTTCTGGAGAATTTATAGCCATGGCTCAGCATCTTTTTTCTCTAAGAACAGATGGCGATTCTTTGGGGATCCCTATCCCAGTCCCAATCACCATATTTCTTTGGAAGAAAGAAATCAGTTTCATCCATGCCCTAGGACAAAGAATCTTTGAAGCCCTTCTCTGTTCCTCTGTGTCAGCATCACTTTCACCCACTCCAACTCATCTCCTGTTCTGTCACTGGCTCTCAAAGGCTGGCTCTTTGGCCTTAGCAAACCTCAGCAGCCCCTATCCTTTAAGCTCCTTTTCTCATCCACCTGGTACAGTCAGTCCTTAACGTACTCCCTCTACTAACTAAGGCTGAACTAAGGCTTTTAGTTCAAAGGCTCTTTGCCTAGCCAGTCTCTGTACATGCCACCTGTGTTTCCTCACATGCTATACAACCTGAATAAAGGAATAATCTAAAGCACACTACAACATATGAATGGCAGCAGTGCTTTGTGCCATTTATTTTGTTCTTCAGAACTGAAAGCTAAATGAATAACAGGAAAAATTTAGTAGTGAGCAGAAGCAAAAAGAGAGATCTTTTAGGTTGTATTAAAAGGATGATGCACCTCTTCTGAGTTTAATATATTAATTTCAAAATGCTGATGTTTATATAAGACTTATTGCACAGTATTAACTTCAAGAGTTGAAACATTGCTATTCAAATGAGAAAACTTGAGAAAGCTATTCAGAATCTTCAGTAATTTAATAGATATGTATATCAGCCTTTTCCATTCCCTCACTTTTACATTAGCATGTACCCAATTGCTTCACCTCACAAGACAGACAGTAGGTCAGAAATCACAGAAGTGAAAGCAATCTAATTTCTAAAGTATCTGCTATTCCCTTATGATTCCTAATTTGTCTTTTATTCTACTGAGCAGATAATTAAAAGAGCTTCATGCAGTAAAATTGGCAAGCGGCTTGCACAACCAAGATAAATCACCATTGTTACATGCCAACACATTATAAAGACACAAATTGTACGGAAATATACCAAAACAACAACATAGGAACAACTGATGGGCTGAGATCCCCTCAATACTTCAGTTAATTTCTTCTATGCAAGAATATATTTTAAATTATTCAACTACCTGAGTTCTTTCTGTAGATATTCACTGCCTGCTCTTAATCACCATCCCACTGATAGCGCTACAGTTCAATAAGATACCGCTGGCCTTGACCTTTTATTAACTTTAGTTCACTACCCCTGTTTCTTGGGGCTGATAACATATCAAGTAGAGCAACTGTGTGTTAAAGAGTTGCCTTAAACACTTGCATGAGTTAATAATGGAAAAAGAAGTCTGCATTCCTCCTGCCACCCCATCCTTCTCCGCTCCCCTGATGCTTCAGGTCCCTCAGCACAGACCCTCAGGGCTGAGGCAAGAGCACCAAATGGAGCTGTGATCACTTCCATGTTCTAGAAATGGTGCAGAAAGGAAAAAGAAAACTGTATCCCCAGGAAGAAATGGAAAAGTTCACAACACATGGCTGCCTCACAGTGACCTCTCCTTTAGCCCAGGGAAGATGTTTATCTGGTTAAATGTCAACAGCCCAAGACTAGCTTGCTTTGTAACACAGTGAAATACTGATGCCAATAACTGGATTCAAAGTATGGGAAACGTACTTGTCTGTGCTCTTTAATAAGGCTGACTCTTTCCAGCTGACCTACAGAAACATCCCAGAGCACCTCACCGATTAGTCCATGCACTCAAAACATCTCTGCTGTCAGTAAAAAGCCTGTGACTTTCCAGCCAGTCATCTCGAAAGCAAAGCATATTTCTTCCTTGCAGCCAGCTGAAATCATGTCATGCTTTGACCTCCAAACAGCACACTCCGAGAGTCCTCCCAGCATTACAAGACCGGTCTGGTTTGAAAGCTAATGGGGTGCAGCACCTCGGCAGTGGGGATAGCAGTGCTCTGCCCTCCCAGAGCTGTGGCTGTGCCCCTGTGTTACACAGAGCCAGCTGTCGGGCTGCTCGCCCATAGCTGCAGCGGTTCCTGTGGCAACCAGTGCTTCATATTCTGCCACAGAAAAGCCATAAATAGGAGTGAGAAATATGATAAGGGAAGTGTGCTAGAGAGGTTACAGCACATTCGGAGTCTGACATGAGAGTGACATCTGACATCTGTCACCCATGCAAGTTTCACACCGCGGCATGAAAACCTATACTAGAGTGTAAGTGACAGAATGAATAGTGGAAGGTTTGCTGTAGGGCAGCTGTAAGGAAAAGGCTATTAGATATTTAATCATTACTAATGGACTTGATGGTCTGTACATATTGCTTCTCCCCAGTTTCAAACAGGCATAGTTCCACGTGCCCGAATTCCTGAGAACTGCTGCTCATGTGCCTCCATGTGGGCAGAATTAGGAACACAGCCAAGAACTAGAGCAGGAGGAAAAAGGAGGGGACCCTCAAATGCAGAGTGATGCTGGCAGACCGGAGGAGCAGAGCGGTGCTGTGCTGCACGGCTAGCTGCTCCCACCAGTGCTTTCAGCCTGCAGTGAAATGCCCGCTTCACACACACTCAGAAATAAGGATCACTGGAGCACAGCCGCTCTCCTGCACTGCAGTGCTTTCAAGTGGTTCCCAATCTTCTATTAATGGCTTATAGGGCCCCTGCCTTTGGCTCACAGCCTCCACGGGCCTGGCAGCCTGAATGCTGCGCCTGCTTCCTTTACAAGAAGGTTGTTCAGAAATACTCACAGGCAACACTGACAGAAGTTTGAATAAGGGCTGCTCAATCAGCCCTTACTAAGGGTTGGAAGGAGGGAGGGGAGAAATTCAGAAAGTTCCAAAGACATATTTTCTATGCAAATCTGTGGGTTTTTTTTTTTTCCTATAACTTCTAATGAGTTTTAAATAAACCTGTTATCAAGAGGCACATTATGTGAATTAATACAGAGCACTAGAATGAAAAGTAAAATGTGTTCAAAAAGATAAAACAGGGCACTGTTATTGGCTGTCACTTTTTTTTTTTTTACTGAAACACTGCACTCCCTTCTACCGTGCCATCAAAGCTCATCCTCTCATTACATTTTATTTGCTTTGCTTCCCTATAATACGTTTACACAAAGAACAAAATATCATCATTTTATGTACCATGAATGGGAGACAGATAACAAGGCAGGAAGAATGCCTGTGCACCTCATAAAGGACAGCTCTAAGAGACATCTACAAAGGAAGAAGTTTACTGCAGAATACATTTGTCAGAAAGAGATGGATGGAGAGCAGCAGCACACTGCATAGGAAGTGAACAGGTCTGAGCCAGATTTCTGAGCCAGATTTGTACCACATTCAATCTGATTAAATCCAGATCAACTCCACTTAACTAATTCTGTGCCACCTTCTCCACAATTAAGATCTTGCTCAAAGATGCAGGTTTCCAGTCCAAATAGATCAACTTATTTCCCTTGCGATGTGATCCACCAAGGACCTCACTAGATGTAGTGCTACAGCCCAGCACCATTCTTTTGCATATAACCAAGTTAACATCCAATTTAAGTTCCTTCTTCTGTGAAATAATAATAATTACTAGTTGTTTTTTTTTTTTCTGAGATATCAGAATGAAGTACAATACATTAGTTGCATAGTATTTAAACATATATATACCAACAGTTTTCACTACCATCATAAAGCATCAATGATAACTTCAATGGTAATTTTACAAAACTGTACGAAAATAATGATGGTTATCAAACCAGCACTACTTCTGCAACTTGTTCTTACAATCTCCATTTACCCATGTGCTTCTTGGTTTGACTTTACCTAAGAAAAACAACGGTACAAGAAGTGATAACCTGATTTACGATATTTGCCTTATTATTAACTGACCAAAACAAGTCCAACAAGTGAACTACTCATCTTCCTTCTGGTAGGAAGGAGCTGTCCATTCTGGACAAATGAGAATCCAAACACTATTCCACAGTCCTAAATTAACATTGGTACAAGCTTTACTTACGCTGGATTTAATTCCCAACAACTTCACTGCCTCAATGTATATTAAGACAACTTGATAACAGAATCCTTTTAGCTTATGACAGCGTATCATGACAGAGGGCTTTGGTGATTGAAAGGGTTGATATTTAGCACCATATTTACAGACAACACTGTGTCTACACCCAAAGAGATTTTGAGGGAAAGCTTTCCACACTGGAGAGTTGAAACCAGAAGATGAATTACACAGACAGAAACACCCATAACGTGATTTTTCCCCCCACACTTTTTTCTAAAATTCACTGTTTGCCACACACAGATACAAATCAAAACTAGACCATCCACCGTTATTAACTGCTTGGAGTTCATTTTTGTTCATGGTAACTCTCTCTGATAACACAGCTAAATGAATATCAGAACCTGCACAGCAGTGTCACTTCTTTCCCTTAGCATATGACTTTAATATTTTAAATTTCATTAATTTAAACTGATACTTGATCTGGGGCCAGAAGGTGACGAATAGAAGATCTTAAGAGATCAAATCCAACAAGTGTGCAGAAGGAGGAGATGGTTAACATATACAGTCTCAGCAAGATTCAAAGGTATCAAGGGATGAAGTTTTAAGACTTGTCAATGTCATTAGTGAACGACTGTTGTTTAAATATGGAAAATTAATCTTACTAAAGTCAAATCAGATGAAAATTAAGGTCACAGAAATGTTTAAACATTAATTTCAAGCTGACGTGTCTTGGCCACGTTGTTCAGAAATTTAGACCTTAATTTATATTTAGGGTCATAATGAACTATCGATTTACAACACTGAATTTTCACACAAAAATTTTGAACTTTTGTGACTTGATACATTTTTCTGCACAAACTAAGTAGCTAATCTGCATTATCTGTGGGAAGACAGCAAGAAACAAGAAAATATCAGCAAAATGTGTGTACTTCCAGCCCAGAAAGCCAACCGTATCCTGGGCTGTATCAAAAGTGAGTTGGCCAGCAAGGAGAGGGAGGTGATTGTCCCCCTCTGCTCTGACCTTGTGAGGCCTCATCTGGAACACTGGGTACAGACCTCGAGTGCCCAGCACAGTATGTGGAGCTGTCAGATATAAAGAATGGCTGCAGTTACCAAAAGAGCAATTACCTCAAACTGCGTAAATTCACCGAAGCCACTGGTCCTAGCTGACAACGCTATCAGTGCATTCACCTCACATGTCTAAAAAGGTGGTCTTCAAAATCCTCCCCATTCACACACAGTGTGAATACACAGCGTGGGCTGGCATATGCACGTACACTTGCTTCCTGGAAGTATATTCATTTTTACAGGACTTTAATTAGGAAGATATTTGCGGCCCCAGCTCTGCAGACTCACCTGCCAAAAGAAATTCAAACTGAACGCTTGTTTCGACAGAATTTTGTTATGCACAATCTGTGCACGATTTTGATCCTGTTGCAGTACAGAGCTGATAAATATCAGAATTCTGAAAGGTCCTATGGTGCAAACCTGCAGGTCAACATCTGCAGCCATGCCTTCCAGCTCAAAAGGAAGAGATGAAAAATAGAATAACTACAACCTTGATTGACCAAGCTGCAGGAAGATGATTTGGTACAACTAGGGCAGTACAGACTTCATCAAAAACACATTCCTGAACACATACATTTATAATATTCCAGGCTAAGCCCTCAGAAACTTTGCTTACTTGCTTCTTTTCTTGCTCCTTTCATTTCCAACTAATATAGACATTTTGTACCTACCTCAATGTGAAGGTTTGGTTTGCTAATGAGAATTTAGCTCCAGTGCATTACCCTTGGTGCTCCATCAACGAGATTTTAAACCCCAGCTGGATGTTCATATTCATGATGAGACTGCAATTATTTCTGGATTTCTGTTGTACTAACATGAGAATTTTGCTTTCGGTAATCAACAAAGAGGTTGTAAATTCTCTTTGTGTATGTGAGCATCTGAGATGCTAAAAATCCAAGAGAATTTTAATTATCCATCACCCACAGGATCCAGAAGAACTGTGGCATCACTTCTAAAAGACGGATTGTAAAAATCGACATGTATTTCTCAAGGTTTTTATAATTAATATTCATGTGAAGAACTTTCCTCTGTATCACTTCTTGTATGCAATATCCTGCATAAGCATTGCTTTCCAGTCTAATTTTCGCAACACAGAACGCGCCTGGCAGTGAGATTAAGTCGCCCTGAGATTACTGCAATGGTAACGGTACTTCCCAGGGCCTAAAGGATAGTTGATAGCCTACACCTAACTCCTGCTGATTGATTTTAGGAAACTGTTGGAACTGGGTCCCTTTCCAGTTTCCAGATCTCTGAGAGTTAAGCGGAACCGAAAGCTGTACTTGATAATGAAATTTGTGTAACACCTTACACAGATTCTCAGGTTGAGAAGTTGAGTGTAGGACAAAATGTGCCCAGATTACCTCAGTTTTATACCTTTTATACCCTTTACATCATGAAAGAGCTGAAGAGGCCTGTAATTACGTGTCTTCTAAACGAACTGCTCAAATACTGACTATATGTAATCATTCCACAGAAACAGAAGTCTGCATAACCCTGGACTTAACTACACACCCATCAGTCACTTGTAGGTCAGTAGCTTTTAATAAGATTGCCACATTTTTTTATGTGGTTCCTCATGAATTGTGCTATTGCATGTTATTCCTCAAACCAGAGAATACATCAAATTCGCATCTTTTATTTTGAGGCTATAACATGGTTTGTACCAGGTTTGTATGTGCCTCATTTCATACAAGGAAGAGTCACAGTCTGTACGCATTGCATGTGATGAGAAATTAACACTTCAGTTTCATCATGATATCCTTGCCAGAAAAGCAGAGCTGGGAGCAGAAGTACTTCAGCTATAGCAAGAACAGAGAGCGTAAATCCAAAGGGGGAAGCAGCAATTACTATGCACAACACAAGGGCCAGTATCTTGTCAGTGCCTTGAGTGCAGGTGATAAATTACATTACCAGAGAGCTGAAAAATTGCCTTCTTAAAATACAGTGGTAACTAAAAAGGGAGTGGATACTAACTAGATTAGATCCAAACACAGCACTCTTTTTTTCAAATTAATGATTATGGTGCAACACAATATTATGTCTATCTTGTGGACCTGACTAGAAATTCAAGTGTTTCATCTCTTTGCTGTCTAAAATCAGCAGCTACAAAACACGCTTTATTTGCTCCTCTCTGGCTAATACTTGCTTAGGGCGCAGACTCTTAAACATGCCAGGTAGCTGAAAGGTTGCAGTGCTTTAAGCTTAAATCCTATGTTTCCACTGAAATTCAATGAGACTGGCCCCATTTTGTTCCTGCTCCTTTTTTTCCTGCACATTCGAGGTGCCACTGCAGCATGCTGGACCCTTCTTTCCAGCTCTTTATTTTTTTTCTTCCTTTGTGCAACCAAGATTTGCACTCAGGCTGGTAACCCAGGTGACTCAGCAGAATGTTTCTGCAGCACCTCACGAGGTCTGTAATAGGAACTCTGTTGTCAATCTCAATACATTCTCACCAAAATCACAGGACAGTTCCAAGACAGGAAAATGACACTAATTCATCATCATAGTCCAAGTCAGCACCCCAAAATACTCAGTGGATAAGTCTGAGCTCATCTCTCAAACTAGCACTGCAGCTTAGGACCATTCCTTGTCTAAATAAGCCTTCTGCTAGCGTATGATGTTCTGACCAAGGAAGTATGCAACTAACTTCCAGGAGGTTGTTGTAGTCTGCCAGCAGTAGTGGACTTGCACCTCTACACCCTGCTCTACTGCTTTGTTTTCCCATTACAGTGTCGTAATCAGTCTTTGCCCAAATGAAGTCTACCTAAACTTGCAGTTTTCTTGAGTGGACATGGAGTTGCTCTGCTGATGTCCTTTATTGTTTTAGATAATGGACACGTATTTTGCTTCAGGTAATTAGGAGAAACACAGAACTAAAATGCAACAACTACATGGAAGAACTCCAAGCACTCCCATAGAAACTGAATTAATTACAAGAAGGCTATACATACATCACAGACATTTGCATTGTGAACATAGATATGAAAAGAAAGAAAAACATCGTCTGATACAGATAATCTTAAATAACTTTGCATTTCTGTAATATCCTTGAGCCTGTAAAAGGAATAAACTCTGAATGCCTGCAATTTTGTCATGAATATTTCACACATCTCTAAGACTAACAACACATATACATCACAGGGGTGCTGTGAGACTTAATTAATGTTTGCAAATCACTGTGAGATATGAGGATGAAAGGTGCTACAAAACAGCAATAGCTCATTGGTAAAACCTTTAAGAACACATCCTCAGCTGGTGCTAATTGTCGCTTCCCCTCTAAAGCCACTGAAGCTATCCAAATTATAATAAGCTCCTGCTCCTCAAATCAAATGGGTTTTGTAAGAGGACAAACACCATTCTTATTAGAATGATATCTGCGGAACAAAAAGCCAGCTTATCAGCATGCTTCCTGTACAAGCTGTTTCTGAATTTGAAGATAGGCTTTGCTTCTGACAAGTGAGTTTCTTAAACTACAGAAAAGGTCTGTCTTTCTGTATTTTAAGCAAGTGTCTGACAACGCTAAAAATGAAACGCTGTAGTTACTGACAAGTTACGTCTTGTTTTCTTATACATCGAGCGTAGGTATAATGATCACCACGTAAAACAGCTGTAGTTAAATGAAGGAGGTAGGCTCTTAGCTGGCACGCAAGCGCAGTGCAGTGGGACAGGGGTGAGCACGTAGGTGCTCCGGACACACCAGAGCAAATGGCATGTCAAAATACAACTCTTCTATTCTACACGGCTTTGTTGACGAACAATACCCAGCACTCACAAACAGCTACAAAACTCCCCCTGCAATTTCTCAGCTCTTAT
Source organism: Perdix hodgsoniae (assembly GCA_035772895.1). Classification (NCBI taxonomy): domain Eukaryota; kingdom Metazoa; phylum Chordata; class Aves; order Galliformes; family Phasianidae; genus Perdix; species Perdix hodgsoniae. Next base: position 833,195 of record JAPSGF010000108.1, read on the forward strand.
GACTCACACTTGCAGGTGCAAGCAGTTTCCAGGGCGACACACATTCACAGGCTGCAAGTCTCAAAATCATGTGCGATTTCTTACCGCGTCTTGCTACAAGATGCTGTACCAGAAGCCAGCATTCCTTCTGTAAGAGCTCAAGTAATTAACCCACAAGGCATGCACTGAAAGAGCCTGTAATGGGAGTAGAGGATCAAAACCATGTTGGTTCTCTGCCTGTGTCTTTAATGCCATCTGTCAGTATTGGCTATTACAGCCTCACTGTGGGGCCAGGGTGCTTTTAAAAAGTTGCAGTCCTCCAAACTACAGGGAGCCCTTCTTGCTAAGCTTATCTGACGACCTCTGTAATGGTCGCCTTTGTAACACCTCCCAAGTATTTCTTGACAACGTTTTTAAGCAATCGGCTTCCCTCTCTCATCACCTTCCCCCAGCCCTGGCTCCCAACCAACAATGCTTGCTTTTATACAATTACTTCTAGAGCTGAAAAAGAAAATATAACCCGAAGTGTACTCAAAACACCAGTCCTTGTATATAAAAATACAGGAAAAAACAAACAAACAAACAAACAACAAAAAACAACACAAAAACACAATCTACCAGGTGAACAAAGCATACCAGCTTCCTAAATCCATTCCTGAAGCTCTTTGAAGATGCACTGCATCTCTCCTCAAGGACAGCTTTTGACAGTCACACTCCTGTGATACCTTATCATGACATTTCCCACCCCACACTTTGCCCCAGCGCTTCTTGGCACTGCAGATTCACAGCCTATTGTTACTGTTTAGGAAAACGTGTCTGTAAATTCACTCCACCTATATATGCATCCAAGCTGACAGAATCTGGCGTGTGTTTCAAAAGATTAAGGTGCTGAAATAATGAATAATTACATTTATATCCACTCTTCCTTAAGGATCCCCAAGTACTTTGGGAAAATATGACTTAAGCTTCACTGAGTCTCTTTATGGTCACATTATTCTTGTTTTATCAAAAGGGAAAATGCACAAAGAGCATAAGGGCATTCCCTACGGCCATGTGGCTAGTCAGCTGAAACATGGGGAGTTTTATTTATGGGATCAGAATGCTAGTCAACTTTTCTACTCCCTGGTACAAGTAAACTCTTCCAATCATACAGCACTATATGCACAACCTTGTACGCTTTCTTTTCATTTGGGAAAATACCATCTATATGTTTCAGCTCATTAAAGCTCTGTTCTCAACTTCAAAGCATTTTGAGCATAATTAAGAGATTTTCTTATAATGAAGGTGATTACAATAAAATGCGATGTAGCTGAGAGCCATGGGACAAAAGTCTTATATCATTCTGTGGATTAGGAGAGACATACCAAATTATGATCACAAATGCAACTTAATTAAAAAGAGGAGTATGCTTATGTTGTCACATAAGACAATTATGCTAGAGGGATTCTCCTTTTGTGGAAGACATCTTTTTCTCGTGAGTAGAAAATGACACTATATGTTCATTTCATACATGTAAAATAAGTTCAAGAATCAATAATCCCAATTACCATCAGAACGATTGCCTTTTTTTTTTTTCTTCCTTTCTTCTTCCCTGATTTATAAACAGGATAAACCTTGCAAAAGCCTAGGACCAAGAAAAAGATAAAATAGCTGCATTTTAATTTAGACTCTGACAAGTTTTAGCACAGATTGCTTGAATGACTCCTTCTGTTGAATGGGGATGTATGCTGGCCAAAAGTCAGAGTGCCAAACACAGCTTTATGACGAGAAGGCTTAAAAATCGTTGCCATGCCTCACCCAAACTTCCAGCTTAATTTTCCATCGCAATTTTAAGCTCCCTTTTCCAACCCTTATTCCTTGCAAAAGTGGAAAGAACATAATCGTACAACACACAATGGTGAGGAGAATGGGAAAGTTATGAAAACTCCTTCTATCATACTATTTTAACAACTGGTAAGGTGTAAAGAAACCTAAATCTAAAAATAATATCTGATTTGGGGACACACGGGGCAAAACAAGCCTCACCAAAGAAACTGCAGAATCACAAGGTTATTTGAAATTGGCTTGCATCGCAGAAAGACGGAACTCAAGATAAGAACATGGATGCTCAAGCATCTTTCATGAATTCTGGGCAGATTTCCTAGAAAGATTTTTGGTGTCTGGAATGCGATCCAGACAAGATTTGAATGCAATGGGGCCAGCCTGCAGCCTGGGAGCAGAACCACTGCGCTGTCAGAATGAACTTTCACTAGGAAACTTTCCTGTAAGGAACAGCATCACCAGGTTGCATACTTCCCATGCCATTCACATTTAATTCAAAGAGCTGAAGCATCCATTTTGTAAGAAGATGCAAGAACAAGGTGAGGGTTTTAAGCAAACAGATACCAGCTCGTTTTGATTTATAGATTGCAGAAAGTGTTTCCATTAGACCTGAGATGTTTTTGATGGCCTCTCAGACTAGAGGCAGTCAACTTCAATTTCTCATCTCCTTGTTACAGTCCTCTTAGCAACGGACTTAGAAATAATCTTGGAAATAGATATTATGGTAAGTTTTAAAACACAGAGTCATGACAGGGGTCATTTTCATATATCTGATATTTCTGAGCTCATGGATCTTACAGACACACCCAGCTATTTGGGGCACCCTCTCAAACCACCAATACTAGACCCACCTTGGGTCACTCAAGGTGTCACCCTTGGCACTCGAGGCCAGGCTGGATGGGGCTGTGAGGAACCTGGTCTAGAGAGAGGTGTCCCTGCCTATAGCAGGGAGTTGGAACTTGATCCTAAAGGTCCCTTCCAAACCAAACCGTTCTGATTCTATGACTCTAGTCCATAATCAGACTTTGAGTCCCAGCAGAACAAAAGCCATCACCAGAAGTGCAGAGAACAGCCTTGACTTCTCTGCCTGGAAAATAAGGGTGATAAGAGTATGCAGGTAAGGTTGGTAGGAAAGAAAATTCTAATTCACTGAAATATGCAGGAAGGACAGCCCAGAACTCCTCCCTTCCCAAAAGAAAAGGCGATTGCTATCATTCTTAAATTCTGATTTAAAAACAAATAACAGTTTTTCCAGATTTTGTCTCTCCTTTGGGCAGCAGCAGATTTTTCTGACTGACTACCCCACCATAACTCTTTGTAGTCTAGAGAGTGATCCCTTTATTACTAGGTCATTTGCATTTTAAATGAAAGATCTTAAAACACATTATAACATTTTCATCCTTGAATGAAAAAGAAACAACAACGTCCTTTTCAAACTGCATGAACTTGTTCATCTCACAGATCCTGGTCTGCTGGCAGCAGTATGCCAGCAGCTCTTTACACAGGTATGAGGAAAGGAGCTTTGGTTCTCTGATTGCATCTTGCAGGTCTGATTTTCCACCCTGCAGCAGCAGTTGCCTCCATTGGATTGGACAGAGCAGAGAGGGTAGGTGTGTGTGTGTCCCAGGTTCTGCTCTCTGGGCACAGCAGTGCTTTTGCACAGAGCCCAGCTGCTCATTGGCTGCAGCACTGCAGCTCATGGCAGTATGGAATTATGCAGTCTAGTTCAATTTGACATTCATTCTCAAGTCATATCTTCATTTCCATCATTTCTTCACTTCCATCCTAATCAACACTTATAAACGCTTATATTTATACATTTGATTATCTGCTCCCAGTGGGATCATTACGGCATTCACTGCTCCGTCTTCACTCATCTGATTTCTGCCCGTTACTCCTTACTTTCTCTTGATGCCTTTGCCTCAGAATTAAATATACTGATGACACAAATATTAGGAGGCATATTTCAGCGGGTCTCCCTTGAAAAATGCACGATACCGAGCTAAGAACCACTGAAGCACTTGAGAGCTTTGTTCATTTGTCCCCCCCCCCCCAGCTTTGATTCAAGGTTTTCATTTCAACCAGTCAGAGAGGATTCCTTTGCCAAGGGAAGTCAGAGAGCCCAAGTCAGCCAGCTTCTCTTCCATGCAGACTGATCTCCACAGAAAAGAGGAAGCCTCTTTCCCTCCTCAAACCACAACCTCTGAGAGATGATTCCACATAAATAATGCAAGACTATTAAAAACACTCTATTGCCACTTAGGAGGGCAATAGTTTTCCCAGAAGGGTCACTTTTCATAGGTGAAAGGGAAAATTGTTTTCCTTCCTAGCTACTGGAAGTACTTACTTTGCATATACTGTCTAAGCTTGTAACAGTTTGGGATACCCTATAAATGTAAATTGTCTTGTACAGGCAGATGCTTGGTTTATTAATGATAACTACTGCAGCTGGGCATTGATTTTTAATCTTTCAGTGGCAAGGTTACCACAAGTTTCAATTAAAATTGATCCATCTCTCTTCTGCTTTTCTGCTACTGTTTCTTTCCCTCCTTCCCCCCTCTCCTCCTTGCAGACAGGAAACAGATACCACAGCAATTAATTGTCAAATCTTACTCCGTTAGACAGATCATAGAACACGACAATTCAGTCAGTTTTATGGCTCCCTCTTAGGCTACCCGCTTCTATCATCCCTAGCTATTTATAGCTGAATTTTTCATGGCAGAAGTTTGAAATTTCAGTCGCAAGCTGTATGGAAACAGATCTGTCTCTGACAGCATGCACCCTTCTCAGCCCTCTGAGATTAAAGATGTTTTGATGCCTCAAATGTGCCTTGGCATTATCTCAGCAAAAGGAACATGCGAGCAGCTCAAACCTCTACTGCCTGACAGAGAAAGGGAAATGTTGAGGGCCTATGTCCATTTGATATATCATCTCTTAAACAAGGAGTAATAGCAATCACGGAGGTGAGGCATGTCACACCACCTCCTACCCACTGCTCCCCATTCATACAAAGGAGCTTCCCCATCAAACCTTAATGGTGCAGAAATTTCCCTGACTACAGCAATCTACAGCACATTTTAATTTATTGCATTCGGGGCTATAAACCCATGTTTTACTACTGAAACTAATTGTGTCTGACAATTCCATCACATTAACATACATTAGGCACCGTGACCTTTGGATGATCAAGGAAGACCCAATTTAATAATTTAGAGACAGTGTGAGGTCTGAGTAGGTCCCAAAGGGGAGAGAAATGTAGTATGAAAAACGATGCTATTTTGCTAGCGCGGGTATTTGCTTACTAAATCTGCCAGATGAACTTTGGCAGCTACTTTATCGTAACTTCTATGGGTCACATGCTGTAAGTGAAGCTCTCAGAGCACTCTATATTCCTCTCTAATGCCGGATGTCTAATGCCGTGCCACATGTCCTCTAAGTTCTTTGGAGAATGTGCTTTTGCCCATAAGACTCCAGTCTCACAACAGACACGTTTCACCCGATAGCAGCTGGAATAGCAAATGGGCTGAAGACTGCAATTAAACAAAGGCATCCATAATTCACCTGGAGCTCACTGTACAAATCTGACATTTTTAAAGAAATCGTTTTGTCAGACAGAGCATAATCACACCTAGCCATCACTTACAGATGACTGATTCTCATCAACTTGAATCAATCTTCATGTGAAAGTAGGTATAATTCAGTACGAACAGGCAAGCTGACAGAAAGAGTGCGGGAACAAAGAAAGGGAACATTTTGTTCCTGAATGGAGGTGTCCAAGGAATGCATGGCATATTCTTATTGCCATACAAGTATCCTTACATTGCATTTGCAGGACAACCCTTCCGTGTTTGTTAATTCTATTCATCACAGCACAAACGTTCCGTGCCACTTGCACTTAGCTAACTCAGTGTAGAGCTCAAGGACCAGCTGTCCTTATCTGCTGTACAGTGTGAGGAGCTGCCTCCTCCTAACAAGGCAGCTGGGCAGTGCTGCTCCCAGCTCCATTTCCATGACCAAAGCAGCTGAGCAGGGTAGTCCAGAGCAACACCTCCTGCCCACCATAAGCTGATTTTCACAGCTGTAAGCTGCCAGACATACCACAAAGGCATCATAGAAGCGTGAGTTTTTTGCTTTCTCTGAAATTGGTTCTTAACTCTTCTGCTGTGTTTTATTTCCAATGTGTAATTAGTAAAATCTAGAGCAAAATAATTATCTCGCTACACAAACCAAACTCTGCTCTCTGTCAGAATAAGCCATCTACTAATCACAGAACCACGGAATGGCTTGGGTTGGAAGGGACCTTGAAGATATCTAGTTCCAACCCTGCTGCCAAAGGCAGAGTTGCCAAACCCTTATACATGGTAATAAGTAATAAAATAATTAAGAAAGTAAAGAGTAATACTAATAAAAAAGCACTAATGGTTAATATTAGGCTTCAGTTATTTAATTTCTAGCTACAGTTAGGAAAGGATGGGTAAGACAGAGATAAAAGTGGATCTAGACAGAAGAGAGATACATTAGACAGGGAAACGGAAAAGAAAATGGATCAAGAAAAATGGAACATGATAGGGCAGCTGCATTGGATACCACAGTGTGATACCACCCATGCAATAAAAAAAAAAAACAAAACCCACAACCAAACAATGAAAACTATAAAAACTTAGTGCTAAATGAGTTAAATTGCAAACATATATTGTTGTAACTGTAGCATAGATATGCACACTGCATTGCTATACATATTTATATATATTTATGTAAACTCCCACTAACATTGGCAGAAGTCAACCCCCCCAATCTGTTTTCTCCTCCTTCAGCACGTTTAACATTTCTGAGTTGCAGTAAGAAAAACATGCCTACCTAAAATGTAAGAGTGCAATTCTCAGGCAGTGCAGTGTGCTGTTGCTGACATTAAAAGACCCATTTCATCCAGAATGGGACAGAAGGATTAAAACGCACAAGTAGGTAAAATATTAGGCTATTTCAGCCTCTCATTAAACCTTCATGGCCTTCATGAATCACAAACATCTTGACAAATACATTCTTGCCTGAGAATGGCAACCTGTTGATACAAGATATAATTCACCACGTGAATTGTTGTGCAGCAAATATAGCCAGAGAGTTTTGTCTCGTTAAAAAGAATTAAGCTTCATTCTAACATATTAACAAGCATATACTTACTTTTTCTTTTTCGCAGCTGCAGCGTCAAGACTCCTCTAAAGCAATCAGCAAAGTGACGGGAAAGCAACTAGAGCCGCTTTACGAGCTCTGGACAGCATCTATGACTGTTAATTTCACACCTTGAGAAGAGTCCTAGTTTTCCAGTTTGCCTCCCCGCACCCTTACAATTGTGTCATGCTGCTCTCTGCATTGCAAACAGCTTTGTTTTTGACACAGATTTAGTGTTCTCAGTATTCAGCATACCCTCAATGCACAATTTCTGTGCTGGTTTGACTGGAAAGCCACGAAGTCTCCTTGTACAGCAACTTTACTCAGCTTTGTTTGTGGTGTGTACTAAAGAAGAAGAACTGGGAAACCTTTGTTCCTTAGAAGCAGTTAGTGGTGCCATGAGGTGCCCCCAGAAAAGGTGCCTGATGTTCTGCCTCAGCCCAACATGGGCCTGATTGGGACTGATGCATGCACAGGTGGAAGGCTTCCACTCACTCTTCCACTCACCCCCAATATACATAGGATCACAGAATGACCTGGGTTGAAAATGAACTCAAATATCATCTAGTTTCAACACATCCTCTATGTGCAGGGTCACCAACCACCAGACCAGGCTGCCCAGAGCCACATCCAGGCTGATGAGGAGCAGCAGCTCTTTTGGGAATGCAATCTCTAATTAAAATGAATCATAACTTTCCTGTTGTACCAACTTTTGCTGAGAATGCAAATATCATTCGAAGTGAAGCAGTGGTCTTTTCCAGTGCCTTTCAATGGATATTTCACATGAAGGGGACAGCCACAGTTGCCACATATCCCTCTGCTTTTCTAATCCCTCTCAAAGACATTTGTTTCAGCTCACTTTTTTTTGATGAAATTATGTAATTCTATCAGTCATAAGTCTCAGCCTACTTTGTGCAAACATGTCAACATGGTAAAATCTAAGTCAATGACGATATTGCCTAGCCACTTCGCTTTTAATGGGGCACTCTACATTAACATCCCTTCACAAGTTTCAGTAATACTCTCAAAAGTCTTAACACTTCATGTTGACTAATGTATACTACTTGCTATTAAATTATCATTATTACAGAGGGGGCTCAGCATCTACCTACTGGTGTCCATTTGACAGGTTGTTTGCTTCCCTAGTCTTTTCAGATCTCTGTCCTCTTTTGTACTCTTCCACTCCTTACATGGGACAACACCAAGTGTATGGCCTGACTCTGCAAAGTGCTCTTTGCTACACAAGTGATCTCTGTCCTTGAATACTTGGGAATTAAAAAATAGGATGATTTTTTTTTTTTTATCCTGCTAAAATTGCAGGGCCTTTTCATATTTTTCAGCAGAATCTCTTTACCTCAGGCAGAAAATTATCAATATAAAATCATTACTGCTGGATGGAAAAGTGGAAAAAAATTATAGCCTGAAATTCTTGAAACATACCTCTCTGTCTTGAAGGGAAAAACTCATTTATAATTTAGACAACCAACTGAATAGAATGGCATCCTTCCTTGAAATGATTTTCACATGCTTTAGTGCCTTACCTGCTTTTGATGTGATAACTAAGCTTAAAAGTGCTGACTATCCACCTAGAAAACAATGAGAGAAACTTTGGCTCTGAGTATCTTATGTGGAACAAAATGTAAAGAAGAGAAAAAAGGAATGTGACATTTGGGAGCATTTCGTACATTGGCAGTAGCAGACAAAAAAAAAAAACAAAAAAAAACCTATCTCAAGAATTTTTTTTTTCACAAAATTATACAGCATGAACATACAATGTACAGTCTGCAGCTACGTTCACCAAGCAGTAATTAACTGCCCTCTAAAAATGCTGATATTACGCATTTGGGGCAAGAGGGAGGTAGGAGGAAGGAAGAATTAGAAACTTTGGAGACCACACCATTTCTGTACTTTTATTATTTTCAATTACTGCTTGAGATTTCACACTGCTCACAACAGTCCAGAAGCAATACTGTCCTGCACTATTAACCAGCTTAGCCTTTTAGCCTTTCATATCAGCAATACAGAAGTCTTAGGCTGTTTGCAGTGTTGTTTTCACACAAATGGATTATACAAAAATATTCTTCCCAGAGCAACTCCGTAAGGACAAAAAATCATTGTGAATAACTGATATTTTTCCACAGGATTTCTTGTAACAGAGTTATTGTGCTTCACAGACCAACCCACTTACTACCTTATTGAATACAGTTCAATATTTCAACTCAATTTCAACAATAATACATTGAACCAGCATCTGTTACTTTGCAATATTCTTTTCCAATGGACAGAAAACAAGGAGAAACAAGAGCCTTCAATATTATTCTCCAAGGAATGCTTGAAAAATGCCAAAATAAGTTGTCTTTCAGTGCCTTCTTGACCTTTACCCTTAGCAGCAGAAAATCCAACACTCATCTTACTGTTCAGAACCACAAACAGTATTTTACTTCATTTGTTATCAAATCCTGAGGTTGTATTTATGTTCCTTGAAAAAAAAGAATGTTCACAAGAACCCTAGCCTCTTTAAAAAATAATTAAAAATATTATATATGTATATATATATATGTATATATACAACATATAGCTACGGAAAAAATCTTGAAAATGTTAAACTCGTGATTCAATGCCAAAATGCAAAATGGAAAGGAAATTTAGATGAGCTTTCTAAACATCTACCTTTCTGAGCTTACCTCATCAGACTTCGGTTTTAGCTGTTGAACACAATTCTATTGACTCACCAAACTTCTTTACAGCACATGGAAAGTAGAAATCAAGAATGAAAAGTATTTTTCAAAGATAAGGAGCATCTATCTAAAAAAATAAAATAAAAACGCTTCTTTGCAGTCTTCAGATGCATCTACTCACATCAACAGAAGTTCCTACACATACATATTTCTGTTTCTTTTGAATGTTAGGCACCGGTACACAAGTGGTCTTGTGACATGGATAGCAGTGAGAGTTCTTCGTTGAGCCAGAGAGTTGGACACAGCATACAGAACACAGGTAAAATATCCTCCCAAAACTTTTGCCACAAAAACGCTGCTCTATTTTCCAGATTAATTTTTTATAAAGCAAAAAATGTATATATAGTTCTCCTGCAACATAGAAATGTTGACTGTTCTCCCCCCCCCCCCCCCCCCCCCCCCCCCCCCCCCAGAGTCTACTGCAAAAAAAAAAATTACATGAAAGTAAATATTTTCCTTTTCCTCCCTACCTTGAAAAATGCCCCAGAAAGAAAAATGTGTTATGCCTGCTCTTCTTGAGAGCCAGGAAGAAAAAACTAGCCATCATACAATAAGTACATGCCCTTTTTGTTCCTCAGTTTCTACAGTAACAGGGTTAGGTCATGCGTGTGCAAAAACCATGAATTCCTGTCATCGCGGGATGAATTTCTTCAAAGTTAAAAAAAAAAACTTGAAGCTAAAGAAGCAACCTCCCCTATAACATAAATCCTGTGAGACTGCCTGATCAGTATTCCACAACCCTTTATTAAACATGACATCGGCCCTAATCAAATTTGTGATCATTATTAAGAAGAACTGCACTGAGACATCTTAACCCTACTGAACGGTAGAAAAAGCAACAGCTACACTAGAACCAGCAGGGACCATTTCACTGAGCAGAGATATGCATTAAAAACAGAGCTCCAAAGAGATAAAAATGACAAACTCTGTAAGTATCTCTGTGGGTCCAAACAAAGACCACTCACGCTTGAATGGTGCTGAGAGTGGTGCCTACAAAGCAGCTTTTTACTGCAAAATACACAGCAAATGGGCAAGACCAAAGAGGATAAATAAGGAGTATGAGGATTCTGCTAAATTTAGAGGGCTTTTCTGGAATGAAATGGAGACGTATGAAGCTCAGCAGCATGAGGCAGGAATCAGACTTCCAACATCTGGAAAAGGCTTCCTGAGGAAGCATGGTTTTAATGGGGTCCACAGGCTGCAGCCCTTTCTCTTTAGAGGGGCGTTTCTGTTGATACTAGACAAGCCCAGGGTGTTTATTGCGGCAGGTTTCTGAGCTGCTCACACTGCTTCTTATCAAATATGGTCACTGAGAAAACATCTCTGGATTTCACTCAACTGATAATGCTTTGTATAAACATACAGTCACATAGATCACAAACAAAATCCTCTTTTTAATGACTAAGCAACACAGCGGGTGCATGAAGTACGTTGTCAAGGAAATACTGCACGCTCAAATCAGCAGAGCTGTAACTGCAGATGCAATTCATTGTTAGCACAGGATAAAATTTAGATTCCAGGCACGAAATTGTAGAATCCACTAACTCCCTCCCCTTTCTTGCAGTTCCCCCTTTATTTCTGCTTTTGATATTTTTGATTTGATATACAGAAGAGTTCCATGGACTCACTTTTAAAAAGATGATACTTTCTCCTTCGCCACTGCTGTACTTTTGGTAGGTTTCTAAGATACTGTTTCTAAGCATTCACCATTCACTTCTCAACATTTCAGCAAGAGAAATGAAAGGAAAAAAAGGTACAGGAGGAAATGACTTCCTTTCAGCAGAAATTTGACATGGCACATGAAGGCAGATGAAGGCTGTGCCACACTGGAGAAGCTGAGGGAGCAAAGGGAGAGGGCCATGCCAGCACCAGACAAGCAAGATCAAGATAAGCGTTAGCTGCTTTTATCCAAGGCTTTGCCAAGGCAGCACTGCTGTCACGGACACTGCTGTCCTGGATAGCCAAAGAAGCCCAAAGTGCATAGCAACTTTCTGAACGTTTGTTCAGTTTCTCAAGTGGGTTTTTATCACCAACAGCATGCCTGAACTATTGTCTCTCTCCCCAGCCAAACCAGTTCAAATCTGGATTCTTTGCACTTCAGCCACCGCGGTCTGGATGAGCTCTTGGAAGACCCGCTGAGCAGAGCATGTGGAACACATCAGGGCTCTTTGTCAAGTCACATGCTTCTGCTCCCATAAGCAGCTTCTTTGGCTGAAAGTATGTCCTCAAAGCGTAACTATTTCCAGTGGTATAAATCTACTAAAAAGACATACAAATTAAAAGAAAAGCATGGTGTGTACAACTAACTTCATTGACCTTCCAGAAGGAGGTGAGGGAGCCAGAGAGTGACATCTGCACATCCCAGAAATGTGAAAAATACTCCGACATAAGAGCTAACTGGAAGTTTTTCAGCTGAACCTATTATTTATTCATTTTTTTTTTTAATCAGAATGTGTCAGTTTGCTGAAATCTTAGGCTTTTTATGAGAAACCATCAATTCTGACAAAAGAAGTTAATGGCAGAAATTTCTCATGCCCCAGCTCCTGAGAGCTTGCACAGAGGTTTACTGAGCTGCTTTTATGTTCCAAGTAGTTCTGTAGCTGCAACTCCTAGAAATGCCAAAGAACTTCACTAAGAAATACAGGGTTTTTTTTCCCTGGGAAAGCAGTAGATGTGTGTGATATGCTGAAGGCACCTGAAAGTACGCTGTCTTCTTTTGATTCTGAACTATTCTACTTACAACAGTTTGAAATACTTGAAGAAATAAAGATTTTCTTTCTATGTTTTCTAACACCATTTGAACAGTTTAAATTCTACCACAGAACTTAATGGTTCAACAGGGCTAATCATAGTCCAAAATAACGTAATGGTGAAGTTTTCACTAGCCTTAAAAAAAAATCCTCACCTAAAATTATATTGAACTCAACAAAACACAGAAGAGCTCTTCAAGATCTGACATGCTCATTGTAAGTGTTATGGAGAGACTGTAAAACAAACCCATTAAGAACAACTCACATTCACAACAGCAAGAAATCAAAAGCACCACCAAAATAGCAGGAGCCATGAAGTCTGGCTAGAAGCTAACTCCACCAAAGGACATACTTGGTGCCATGGCTGTGCTGAAAAGGACGTCATTTACCTGTCTTAGTACTAATTTTAAGGAAGAGATTTGCAAAGACAGATCCTAAAGATCTGGGGAAGGTCAGCACTGTTTATTTAAAGTTCTGAGTTTCTTTGTATTGGCATAAGAAGTGTTGTTGGGCTTGAAGCAGTTTAAGTGAATCTCATTTCAAGGCAAAATCCAAGCTTAAATTGTTAGAAATTCTCACGAGAAGAGCTTCTATGAGATAAACAGCCTTTTGAAATATTTTTCAGCTGGAACACACACCCATAGTTCCACATATGTGGCTTTGTTTGTTTTGGTGCTACATACAGTGCATGTTTCCCAGAGTCTGCTTCCTAAAGTAATCAGGAATGCTGGCAGCCCAGCACAGCAGACAGAACTCACTCTTGTCTCTCCTCTCTTAAGCCACCAAGAAATGAAACATCTCCAACAACTGATGTGGTACATAAGTTAGTTTTTAAGACCATGGACTGTTCCTGCATCTGATACTTCAATGGAAAAATGGTGGAAACTTACTTTTATTAGACCCTGCTGTTAATGTTTTACCCAGCATATACCTGGTGATTTACCTCAATAGTTGAAAAACTATGAAACCTATAGATGAAGATGAAAACAATACCCTCCAGAGAGGAAAATTTCTTCATCAGAGCCACAATAGAGTGTGTGTGTGTAAGTAAGGAAACGTGAGCAAAGAGACACGGCGGTAGCTCTCACCTCAGAACATCATCAGTTACGGTATCTGCTTGAAGGAAACCTGAAGGAAGAAAAAGGGAAGTGAGCTCAGTTTTGAAGAGGAAAAAGGAATGGAAAGATGTTCAAGTCTGCATTACTGTGAGCTACCCACTGAGGGAACAATTCCAAGAGTTTTCTGTTTAATATTGATATAACTATTCAAATATGCATTGTTCTTTTCATACACAGCATGCTTTCTTCTGTACTTTTCTCCAAGAGTCACCAAGACCACTTTTAATCACATAAACAAGAACTTTAAATTCATAAGGGCTGTATTCCTCCAATGTTAAGTCATGGCAGTCTCCGCTCTTTTGCCATAGTACATAGCTGCTTACCAGTGAACAGCTAATTAGTAATCAGTGCACGGACTATGTTTTAATCTGTCCCATCACTGCCTTGCACTGCACTCTTCATCCCCCAGATCAACCAATCATGGATCTCAAATGAGGAATCAGCACAGAACTGATTCCCAGCACAGGACTTAATCCATGAATATCCAGTAAAGCTAAAAACGTTATTAATGTAATAATAGGCAGAAATGAAAATGTTTAGAAATGACTACATTATAGCCACTCACTTGTAGAAAGTCCATTTACTCAAACAGAATTGAAAAAAGGATTATAATCTTCAATGGGCAAAATTTACATTTTCTCCAGTTAATCAGTTTGCAAGGAAAAAATAAATAAATAAATAAATAAATAAATAAAGGGGGTTTTAATACTCCTAAAATTTTGAACATTTACCAGATAAAGGATTTTCCTAATATGTATTCACACAAAAACAATCAATTACACTTTTAAATAAAATCCAATTTACTGCAGCTTGATTGATTGAAACTATGAAATGCTTGAGAAGATGCTCAGCAGGATGGTGGGCAAAAAAAGACAATGTTTACTGTAGCATTTGGCATAATAAAAACAAGCCTGCTTACCCTTCCGTATCTATAGCGAGTGCTGGGTATCTTAACACAAACAACACACTACAAACAAACACCTCCAGCCCCAAGTGAGCTTTGTCAGCATTCACCAACTCATCACCTGATAAATCTGCAAGATCAAAATGGTTTACTAAATTGCAGTTCATCACAAGCCTGATAGCTGAAGGTATACTTGAAAATTTGCTTTATTCTGATACATCTCGGTCATGGAACAGAAGGGAGGCAAACGATGGGAGGTCAGAGCAGAACTATCTTCAAATTCAGTAATAAGGCCCCTGAGTCTCTTACATGCATATTATGCAAGCTGTCTTTATTTCCACTGACAGAAGATGTTGCAAAGATGGGTTCTCCCATCACACATGCCCACTCACACTTTGTATTCAGCACCATTATTGCTGCTTTTTGGCCTTCTGCACTGTGCAGCCATCAGCAGGTGGGTCTGCTTGTGACAGAGCACACCGAAAACAAGGAGTCCAAGCTGGGGATGCTTTGCTTCCACCTACAGCCCCACTCAGGCAAGGACCAAGGGCACAGAGTTGAATACGACTCTGTACCCCAAGGGAGACGAGGCTCCTAAGCCAGCTCTCCCTCATGACTTAGTTGATGTTGAATGGCTCTGCAGCGAGCAGGAGGGATGGCAGAGCCCACAGGTAGCCAACACAGAGCAGATGCAGCACCCTGTGGGGATCACAGCGACACTGAGAGAAGAAACCAGGTATAACAAGAGCAACAAAAGCCTGCCTGTTTCTTATGAGCAGTTAAAAGAGTGATAGCTTGCCTGCAAAATGGAGTTTGGGAAGCTATGTACTAGGTAAGAGGAAAGAACTAAAGAACAAAAGGGCATGTAAAGATGCATAAGCTTCTACATACGTGGACTAGGCTGACAGAAGGAGATTTAGTGGTGGAACTCATTTCCAAGAAAAGCCTCTAAAACAGGCACAGGAACAAAGCAACTAAGGATCAGTGCAGGAGGACCCTGCTTTGTCAAGTCGGGCCCAGGCTGAATTTCCCTCACCGTGAGAACTCAAGCAACTCTGGAAAGCTGTCTTGTATAGAAGTTGGTTTTTAAACATGCTGTGCAAGAGAGCCCTTTCCATCTCTTCCATCTATATTTATCAGATGTGGTAATGAAGAGCAAATGCCCGAAGCATTTAGTATTTCCCAGTGACAATACTGACCGGGCAGTAATGTCACATAAGTAAATGCAAAATCGCCACATTGGTTCCCGAAATAGAAAGATAAAATGTTGACTTGGACAGGCTTAAGAGTTGCTGAGTGAAGATGAATGGATTAGAGAAGAATAGAATATGTTCTCTGTTCCATTAAATCACTCTGATGGTTATTTAAAGTTAAAATATTCAAATGCCGGTTGGAAGTCATGGTAATACCTTGATTTCAGTACAAGCTACTGATTAAATTTCAGGAATATTGCAAGATCAAACAATCACAACTGACAAAGCATCAATTCTGATCACCTCAGAAGCACCTGATGTTGTGAGGGCAGATCTGACCATGGGTCAAGAAAGAATGGCTCAACACACAGCACAGTATTTCTTTCAGAGTTGCGTTAGCTGGAGAGGAACAGAACTATGAACTAATGAACAGAATAGACCTTAAAACGTCACTGAAGTGCATAACCACAAAAAAGAAATGAACCAAAACCACTACCACCACACACCCTAGCTTCATGCAGCTTTGCATATATTGTTTCTTATCTCCCCATTATACTTTTTAGTAAAAAGAAATAGATACATTCATACATATTTATATATTTTTCTCTTTGGAAATGCCAGCTTAATATTGGAGCAGAGATCCAAACTGGATTTTCATTTCCTTCAACATGAAGAGCAGGAATAAAGCTTTTGGAAAGCAAAGTTTTGGCTCTACATTAGGACTGCCATTAGTGTGTACCATGCTGTCCCCACACAGCCTTCTATTTTGCTGGCATTAAGTTGCCAGAGCATTACTGACTGCTATTTGATACCATCACAGTGCTCACAAGCAGACTTCATACTGAAATTTTCTCCACAGCGTAGTGGTAAATCACAGCGACCAAGGCCACCCTATCTCACCTTGCTCGAGGTTCTTTTATGCAGAGCTGACATGTATTCATTTCCAATGAACATCAGGGTGTGCAGCAACAGACTGAGAGGCTGACTACACCAGCAAGCTTCACAGACTTTCAGAAGGATTCTCCTCTTATCAAAGTGCAACTTTTTTACCACAATACTGACAACTCATGCTAATAACATTTCTCCATCTCTCATTAAGCCAAGGAAAATCTTTTTTTTTTCCCCCACAGCTCTCACAACAGTTCTCAATAGTAACAATAATTGAAGCCATCAGTCTCATCTTTCGCTTTCAGTAATTCTCAAAACATATTTCACATATTCTATTGCAACCTTAGATACAAATACATTCATTCTTCATTTTAAGGAGGCAATACACGTTGAAAACATTTTCTTTCCACACTTGGATTAGAAAGATACAGAAAAAATATTAAGCTTGTCCTGCAGATTAATTGGTCTATACTGCATTAAAACTGGGCAATAGTTTGCTCTTGCCCTAACCTTTGGGCTCAGTTACTCTATTAGCACATTAGTGTGGTTTAAGATTTGTATTGCAGAAGAGATAATCCAAATAACATAGAGAAATCTGGGTAATTAATGACTTCTCCTGAACACGCAGGCTATTAATATTCAGCATAACACTGGTATTTCACTTAGTAACGGTGCTCAAGAGGAAATATGATGCAAGTCCAGCATGACAACACAAATCCTTCTTGCTGTTAATCATCCAAGTTCTTATTGTCTTACCATTATCGCGCTGGTCACTCAGTTGTACAAGGAGATCAGCTGCAGGCAACTATCATTCTCAGTCATCTCAGATATTTTCCTCAAAAAAGACCATAGACTCTTCCACAGAATCACAGAATCACAGAATGATCCGGGTTGGAAGGGACCTCAAGGATCATGTAGTTCCAACCCCCCTGCCTAGCAGGGCCACCAAACATACACCTTTACTAGATCAGGTTGCCCAGAGCCCTGTCCAACCTGGTCTTGAACACCTCCAAGGACGGGGCATCCACAACCTCCCTGGGCAGCCTATTCCAGGACCCAACCACTCTCCTAGTAAAGAACTTCCCCCTAACATCCAACCTAAATCTTCCCTCTCTTAACTTAAAACCATTTCCCCTAGTCCTGCTATTATCAGCCCTTTCGAAGAGTTTACACCCCTCCTGGGAGTAAGTTCCCTTCAGGTATTGAAAGGCTGCAATGAGGTCACCCCGCAACCTTCTCTTCTCCAGGCTGAACAAACCCAACTCCCTCAGCCTGTCCTCGTAGGGGAGGTGCTCCAGTCCCCTGATCATCTTTGTGGCCCTCCTCTGGACCCTTTCCAAAATCTCCATGTCTTTTTTGTGGTGAGGGCTCCACACCTGGACACAGTACTCCAGATGGGGCCTCACAAGAGCAGAGTAGAGAGGGACAATCACCTCCCTATCCCTGCTGACCACCCCTCTCCTGATGGAGCCCAGGATCCCATTTGCTTTCCGGGCTGCCAGAGCGCACTGCTGACTCATGTTAAGCTTCTCATCTATCAGGACCCCTAGATCTTTCTCTGCCGAGCTGCTCTCAAGGACAACTCCTCCCAGCCTGTACAGGTGCCTGGGGTTCTTCCGGCCCAAGTGCAAAACCTCTTCCCCTTAAAATACTCCAGTATCTCACTGAGTTAATGCTTTAATAAATCAGTTGAGTAGCAAAGCCACAATACTCTGTAACAGAAAACAAATTCCACACACAGTTCATGCCTGACCTCTCTACTGTTTGAAGTCTTCAGTCCAGAGAGACAAAACTAATAGCTTTGTAGGTTATCTCCACTGGGAAAGTTTTCTCTCCTGACCTAAAACTAGTACTCTGCAAAAGGACTCCTAAAACAGGATAGAGCATAGCAACCCTCATTCCTCTGGCAGCCTAGGTGCAGCTCAATTTCCAGTGAAACCAGTCACCTGTGGGCAGGACTTTACATAGCAATATACAGGATACCTGGGAAGATATGCTGAATACAGCACCACAAAATGCGAAGCCCAGTCCTGCTAAATTGCTTATCTTCCATCTCAAAGCTGAACGTCATAAATAAGACAGTAAGGAAGCATGCTGTTGTTGCTATGGCATATTTTTCTTGAATGAAAAGATACCATTAGATTTCCAATACCACAATACTTACATCTTTTATGAGGTAGAACATATTAATAAAAAAGAAGCATCTTCCCCATCTAATCAAAGGGGAATTGCTCAAAGACTGGCACAGTACTATGGCAGGATCATTTTCTCCTGAGATTATCTTATTCATTCATGTGGCACTGGATCTTCACAGTGTATTCCATTTCTTTTTGGAATATCACCCACCCTACAACCGATTTGCCTGGAACCTGTTACGTGCCTTCAGATTAAGGAGTCAGAATGAGTACTTGACATAAAGCATCATAAAGCATTCTCCTCACACATTATTTCTGGTTAAACTTCACGATGTCTGACTGTAGCATGACTCATACACAGCACTCTGCAGCCTGTGCTGCTTCAAAGATGATTACACAGGTACAGTCCATCTCTCTAGGTTTGGTTGAGACTGTGGTAAGAACAGGAAATTGAGTTCCTCTCTGCCTTTGGATGCTAGGAACGCACAAACCAATGGCCCAAATAGCATTAGTACAAATGAAATGCTTTAGATTTTTTTCCCCAAAACACAGTAGATTAGGAATGAAAATGTTCATGTGTTACAAGATTACCGTCTTAAGGATGGAATGATATTGACTAAATAACCCTTCAGATTACTGAATTCTGAGCATTTCCTTCCCCAACCATTAGCTTTTAACACTGCAGAGCAAATTGTTTCCCGTAGACTCCACTTTAATATAGGAAATTGAATTGACTTGAGTGATTAAGCCATTAAAAATCTGAATGGAAAGATTCTCATAGTGCCAAATAAATGCCATAATTCACACTGTACAGGCAAAAGCTAACTAAAAGAGACCAATCACCATTTGGAAAGCCAAAGTCTTTATGAATCAGTTATTGCTTATTAATACTAACAGGGGATCAAAAATGGCTTTGACACCTACAAATATTTGTTTTACTCCCATTCCATCGCGAAAAAAAAAATGCACTACCTAACATGCTTTAAAGATCCTCTGTTTGAACAGGCTTCTCTGCATCTGTCCAAATACAGATTCCATAGCACCTGTGCAATGGTAGCTAGTAGTTTCCCAACGATTTAGCTTAATTAATCATTGGGAACAAAACTTCTTATAACAGCTGTGGCGAGGGAAAGACAGTGCACATAGAAAGGTAGGAAGAAATGCAGAAAGAGGAATGGAAGGTGAACATGGAAGAGAAAGTGGAAGTGCTGCCACTCGTGGCTAATAGCTTTACACATCAATTAGCAGCAGTGCAGCTGCAGTTGGGTTCATGAGTTATCTGGGGAGTTCAAGGTTTCTTTCCATAAGCCTCCTGGGTTCCTAGCTAAAAGAACACTTACTTTCATGTTAAAGAACAAACATGATATCAGGTTTGTAAAACAAAGCCTTCACATTTTCCCCAACTTCCAAGGCTTAACTTTGTGTGCAGTAACATAAAGAGTTTCCTTAATTAAAAGGGCATTTACGGCAGAGCAGATATCATCTCTGCACACAGAAATAAGAGAAACAGCTCGGCCCTATGTTACCTGGGGACCATAAATCTTCATGGTTTTGTTATACGGCACTGAAAATTCTTGTGCTGAGGTACCGCTACCTTCTCTTTCCACAAGTAAATTACACAGTCACAATCAGTTTATAAAAAGATGAAACATGTCAACAAATATGTGACAGTGTACAATGCAGCTATAAACTCGCCAAGGTATGATTTCTCCTTTGAAAGGTAGCATTATAGTGTTTACCAAGTGTTGCAAAAATATATAACCCATTTTTTTAAATGAAAGCCAACTCCATGGTTTTCTTTGCTATCTTCTTCCCGTAACAAGTGAAACAAACCAGAAAACAGCTTGAGTCTCGAAGCAAACTGCTGCGGGGGAGGAAGGGAAGAGGAAAAGTCGTGTAAACACTCTTTAAATGTTAATTCCAGAGTTTAATTGTAGCTCAGTGCAAGCCTATTAAACCCTGACTAAGTGCACCTGACAGACTGACAACAGCATAATGCTAATGCATGCCAGGGAAGAGTAGCAATTAGCTTTTTTTAAAAGGGTGAAGTTCTGGGGGAAACTATTAACAGAACAAAAGAAAACAGGAGGAAGGAGAAAAAAAAGAATGATTTTTTTTTTTCCCATTTTACCTTTTTACACGTTATGTGAATCTCCCTATAGAACTATGCTGTAGAAATTTCTGAATTACACCTTCCCTTCCAATTCAACCCCCCCCCCCCCCCCCCCCCCCCAAAAAAAAAAAAGAAACACAGCCAAAAAGAAAACCAAACAAACCAAAAAAGCAAAAACCCAAATGCAAAACTCCAAGATTACTGAGAAGAGACCAGGGTTGTTGACTTATTATGCCTTTCTTTTCTTCTTGGACTGTGGGAACAAGCTGAGGCATGTTAGAAAAAGACTTGGAAAGAGTATGTCTTGCTACTCTGAAATTCCTGCCAACTCCATAGAGCTGAGAACTTATTCAGCGCATAACCTTATCCAACATAGCTTCTTCCCTTGCTGTGTGCTTTGGAAGACAGAAGGAGGGCAGCAGACCTGGCACACGTCAGGCAATAGCTATCTTTTGGTTGGCCATCTCTCTCTCTTAGTAGATGCATAACGCTTCATTGAGCGTTAAGCGCCAGCACTGGGTTTTACAGAGCAAGCTGATTTGTTTAATTCTAAACCAGGATCAGATCCCTCGTCTGAGATCCAAAGAGTTAGAGCACCAGAAGCTTTGATGGGATTAATTTGGCTTGTCAAAACTATATTGAAGGTGTATATATCACATTTCCCTGCATGTTAGATCCAAACTGCTGTAACACCCATGGCAGACTTCAGGAGAAGACTGAGTTAATCCTGTAAGGTAAAATCTTCAGTTTTACTAAAACTTCTCTACTGTATAATTTTGTTTAAAAGTATGAATAGAGAATTTTATGCCCTGGATCTGTTACTTCTTTCAGAGTGGGCATTTGCAGCCTACTCGTTAAGGAATATGCTCCAGACTGCTTAACAAAACAGTAACTAACAAATAACAGAAGTCCACATTGCTGTAAGGATTCCTGCCACAAGACATCCTCTTGGCATGGGGACTGTGTACAGTGACAGCTCTGTTCTATAGTGGTGCGGCCACAGTTTAACAGAGGCATTGCCTTGTTGAGAAGAAAAGCTCAAACACCTGGCAGTGAAGGAATTCGAAGGTGTTAACAAGCTGAGATTATGTGTAGAAAACTGAGCCAGATGGGAACATCACTTCTCTTCCACTCACAGCAAACATTTCCCTAAGACTCGGGGGAATATTTATGGACTGTAGATACACTATCTGAATCCACAGTGAACCGAGTCCAAACTGTAAGAGTATTTTCACACATTTGCTTTCTTATTTAGCTATGCCTTCATGACAAAACCTTGAACGCTATTTAAATTAAAATTAAAGGAATTAGACTTCATTTTCATGAAGCATTTTTACTTTCCATCAGTTTGTTCCTAATTCCTACACATATCAAAGCAAGCTGCCTGCAGTACTGCAGTTCTTCAAGTTGTTGGTCTTACAGCCCACTGTTGGTTCCTATGCCCTGAGGTTGGGAAGCAAAGCGATAGCAATTAGCTCCCATTTCTTTGGAAGAGCATTCTGTGCACCTGGTGGGAGAGATGTCTCTTAAATGGCTGCCCCAGGAAAGAGGGAAAGTCCAACAATTAAAGTGCCTCCAAAGCAATAATCATGCAAGCTGTTCCCTTGGCTGGTGCTTGCTCTTTGTTAGAAACGACCTTGCAGAGTGGCAAAAGCAGCAGGAGAACCCAAAGAAATGAAAACAGGCAAGGAAACAATTAAAAAGCAAGATGTTCTAGGAGGTGGAATGAGAAGTGTTCCTGAAGGCTCATGAAAAGCTGCCTGATTTTTCTCTTTCCCTTCCTTCCCAGCTACCTATCTCTATTGCAATTTACTGTAGGGTACAAAATTCCGTGCTAGAATATCAGTTTCCAATGTATGATTTCTTTTGTCAGCGGATAATACACAGAGAGTTTGATGTAGCAGGCACCTCATATTCAAAGACACTTTTAGTGGATGCAGGTGTCTCCCCATTAGGCAATAACACTCAGCCACAAGTGGCAAGCTAGAGGCCGCCTTTTATTGCTATAGAGAAACTTCCTCTAAGACTGACCCTTTAACTGATGATTTTACTGCCTTTAATGACCCTCTGAAACTTGGAAGTGTTTGCTCGCAGCTGCCTCTGTTCCCAGAGCTGGATTGCTCCTATCATCTCCAGCCCCCTCACTGTGTCACCGTGTGTCTCTGTAGCTCTCTCACCTTTTCCAGTTACCACTTGAGCCATGTGGACAAGAGATCCAGATGAGCACAGGCGACTGCCCTCAAGTGTCAGGTGTTGGCTTGGAAAAGGCAGAGGTTTTCCTGCATGGTGGCCAAGCTGCCCACTGCTCCTTTTGTTCCTTGCTCTTATTCCTCAACATTATTACAATAACCTTCTCTGGCAGCAGCATGCAGTGCCCTATCCAGAGAGCCAGCAACCAACTTCCATTTGTCACAGGCAGAGGTTCTGGTCAGCGGGTTAATTTTGCAGCAAGACAAAACCTTTGCCAGGCTTTCAAATATGCGATGAATTTTTGTTCAGCTTTGTACTTCGTAGTACAGGAAAGAATTCTAAAAAAAGGCACCAGCCAGAAAGTGAAGATTATTATTTCTTTTATGCATAAGCTTTCAATTCTAAACACGGCAAAGTATGATATCCTCTGGAGACAACAGACAACATGGTAGATGAGAACATACTCAGCTTTGAGGGAAGTTGTCTACTAGAATCCTTTAAGCTCTGCTTTTCCTTTAATATCTTTATAATGCTCTGCTACAGTTTACAGACAATACTCAACCAGAAGAGCTGTGAGCATCAGTCAGAGCACAGAAACAACACTGACAGAGCCATGGGCATTAGTGGGCAGAAAATGACAGTATGAGTTTCCGTTTAGAACAATACACATTAGAACACACCTCAGGAGATAGGATTCCACAGGTGGCTGGCTGTTTAGTGGGTGGGAAAAGTCTAGGAAATTTGATCAAGAAAAGAGAATTTTGAATGGCAGATGCTCCCATGGTGCAGCAATACCAAAGATCACAGGCTCAACCCAGCTATAGGCTAAAATCCATGAAGAAACGCATCAAGGAGTACAGAAATGATAACTGCCTGACCTTTGGACAGCTTCTAGTGTGAGCACGCTATAAAGAATAAATTCAGTGCAGGACATAATGTTAGCTGTAAGAGTGACAAATTGCAGAGTTAAGACAAGACCGTCAGAACAGATTACAGCAAGAAAGAGCTGATTTATAAGGGAAAATTTATATAATTAAATATTTATTAGTCTGGCTAGCAGAAACCAGTGACAGCATAGGAAGATGTATCATTGTGGAAACACCTGAAAGAGTGTTAAAAATGAAAACAGAAGATTTACACACACCTAGCTCTGAAGTGCTGGTTTGGGAGCAACTTCTAGAACAAAATTTAAAGACTTAGTCCTAGGCTGCTGCTCAGCAGGACAATAAGAATGAGACATTCCATGGATCCATGGAACGAAATTCCATATGACAGGATGTATTCCAAGAGTCTGATCTTTCTTAAATCTTGTTTTGTTTCACTCTCTGACCGGTACCTACATTTTGATGATGCTGGCTCTATTTCCTTGTGTTGTACCTCAGCAAGACAGGTGCAAAATATACAATAGTCTATCTATTTTAGCTGTGTAAATAAAAGAATGTTTGCTATTAACAAGATCAGGTGTTGGGATCTTAATTCAACCATTTGTGAAAACTCACCAAAATTCTTGTGCTTTTCCCTTTAGGGGTTTGCATTGGACTAATCACAGTGTTTTGAGGGTAGTCTGTAGCTCCAAACGTACCTATTCTTATAGATGGTAAGTGGAGAAGTACTGAAGTTATTCCCCATTCAAATATGGCAGTAAATCTGCAGACAGACCTGCAGAAGACACAAGGATGCTGTGGCAGAGGTGAGTGAGCTCTCATTGTGATGATGCCCTCCTCAACAACAAGGCAAATTTTTGAGAAGAGAAGGAAGCCCTCCTCCCTTCATTTTGGTTTCCAGCTCACTCCTCAAATATTACCTTGCATTTTTGGTCCCAACTTAATTGTCTTCTCCGTTATTTTCTTCTTTCCCATCTCCTTTGTTCCCAAATTCCTAAAGCTTGGCACCACCACGACCTAGGATGGGTGTGGAGTTCACTTCTCCCTGCCCAGATTTCATTCTGTTGAGATTGCATACTGAGTTTTTTAGGAAGACTTTAACTACCTTCAAATGTGATACGTTTTCCCATAACCAAATGTGAGCAGGACCTCAACTTCTGTTCCCAGAAGAAGAGACCTCAGATCACATTGACGGTTCAGCCTGCCTGTACAGGAGCGAGAGCACAGCATATGGAGCATCACCTGATTACTCTGCAATGTGGAGACCGCTTGCGACAACTCATTTGGTGCTGTCTCTACATTACTGACTAAAGCAAACACTGCAAATGCAGTAAAATCGCATGTTTATCACCCTTTGATTAAATATCATATCAGCTGCTAGCCAGTATAGGAAAAACAACTATTACATGAAAACTTCACCAGATGTGCCATTCAACATACTGAGGCTACACGACACAAATATTTCTGATTCTGCATTCTGCAATATTTCAACCTTTCAGTCACGCTTAGTATGATTTTCTTTGAAAATTAGTTGTATTTTCTTATAGTAGATGATAGGATGCTGACTTTCTAGGCTTCGAATAAAAATTCACTGCATTTAGACATTTATCTTGGGGAGAACATTCCAAAAGAACTTTACTTGTTGAAAGACATCTATCTGGGGCTGAAAACATTTACCTGAGATTTACAAAACTTCCTGGGAGACTTAAATGCAATACCTGAGAAAAATCAATGAGCTAATATATTAAGGAAGATGAGAGATTTCTTTTTCTTAGACATTAAAAATATTGCACTACTCCAAGGACTCTAATGATGTTAGCAATTGCAAGTAACAAGTCTTCCTAATGAGGTATATGTACTTCTGATTATCTTGCTCACTGTATATGGGACAAATAATGTCCCAGGTAGTAATTTACATATTTAATGGCTCCCCGCAGACATGTTGCTCGACCATCTGTTCCCTGGACCCAATGGAAATGGATGTCTGCACCGTGCCCTACCTGCTGGGTGAGGCAGACATCTCTCCCTGGCTTCACGGCACTGCGCTAGCCTCCCAAGAGAGACATTTCTCAAGAAATTAATGACTGAGAAGAACTATTACAGAAAGCTATAAAATCATGAATAATACAGGGAAAGTGAGTGGGAAATGAATATTTATTATTTCTCATAAAACGAGATATGCAAGCAAATCAGTGTTATGCAGCTGGCTAAAACAAACAGAAGAAAGTAGAGAAAAAGGTAGATTTTGAAGCTCCCTATCGCCATAGCACTAAGACCTAACGTACAGATGGACCCCAAATGGAAGGAGGGAAATTCTTTGAAAGCATGCCCAGCAGTACCCACAAAACCCATAATGCCAACACAGGCTCTCGTTTGAGGGGTTCCCAGTACATTCTCGGATCTGAAAATGACTTACCATAGGCTGGTTGTTGTGTGCTTCCAACATCTCTGACCACAGCCTACTCCCACAGCCAGAGTGCTTACGTTCTGATCCATCTTTTGCAGAACTCTATGCTTCAAAATGAAATGTACTGATTTAGAATTACACGTTTTAAAGAAGACTTTACAGGCATATTTCTGGAGACTGTTACTACACCACCTCTTAAAAAGGAAGGCCACTCAGTCCTGTGAGGGAAAGGTTTCTACTGCACAAATACAGAAATATCAATTAGCAAAGAGAATCATAGTATTCAGCATGTTTTTGAGCAGCTTTACTAACAATATTTCATTGATGCCCTCCCTCTGCAAGCACAGGGCCAATATGAGATATTAACTTAGTCACACAGGAACACACAACTCCATCTTCTATGCCTGAATTCACATCTGAATCCAATTCAGAACCATGTTCCTGTTTCCAGACCATCTTCTGCCTCATTTTCTCTTACCTCTTGACTGCCTCTGCCTAGCTCCCTTCCTATGCATCATCATCCTCCTTTCTTATCAACCTTTAAATCCTTTACACAGATAAGAGATTACCCTTCCTTATGCTTGTGAAACTCTCCAAAATACCCATTTCCCAAGTCCAGATATCCCCTTTCCCTGAGTTTTCAGCACACTAGTCCTCTCCTTCGAATAAATTTGATCACTAGACACTCGAGCATTCTGAGGATAAAAAACCGTACAAAGAGTATTAATTTGGCAGAAAATATCATCGCATAAATCTACTTGTCACTTGATAAAATATAAATTTCATTAAAGCTGAAAATCCCGTAGGCTTTTTTACTAGTACATGTACACAAATGAATCCACAGGGTGCCTATTTTAATTTAGGAATCTGAATTTTCAATCAACAGTCGGGAGTTATTTCTAAGAAATACATTTTTAAAATTAACATTTAAGAATTAGCACCTGTATTTCTAAGTGAAAGTAGAATCTTATTCCAATCTTTTTAAAGCAAAGACCATTGCTTCTTGCAGCCCTCCCCAAAGCAAATTTTAGTCCAATATACGGAGCCATAAGACAAAAACATAAGAACTCCAGATGATGTGCTCCCATTAGCTGCATATGCTACCAGGTGAGTTCCATAAATACAGATGGAACTATTGAGCTTGCTCATTTTTAACCTACCTAGATTTCCAATAACCTGGCAGTTAACTACTGTTTCTCCTTAGCAGCTTCTCTTAGTAGTTTGGGACATGTGAGAAATTCGCACAAACACAAACCCTGAGGCTATCTTTGGTCATCATATCTGTCCCTAGCTCCTCTTAAAAGAAAACGGCCAATTGTGAAACCAAGCACTCAAGACCTTAGAATTCTTAAAATTCCATTACAATATCACCTTCACTTATTCCTGCCTGGGCCACATTATTGCTGGTATTATTTATCATACAGTTATTTAAGCAGTGGTAAACAGATCACGTAAACACACAGTCAAGTCAGGAAGAAAAATGTTATGCATGCTGCATTAGCACAGAAAATACAGGTGCAGATGTTTTTCAACTATGATATAACACAATGAAAACTCATATTTACATCCTTAAGGCTTAGTGCATGTGAACACATACAAAATCTTCAGCTTTAAGACTCAATGTGACTCACTACTTTTTGCTATAATATTCCTCCAGAAACGAATCTAAAGGAAAAATCAATTATATACTTATAACAGAGCTGTAGAAATTTTCAGCTCTTTATACAGTGGTAAAAATTGTCTACAATTACTGTTTTTGTTCCAGTCCCTTCCACAATAGATAAATGCGGAGGTTGGTAGCCCTGCCTGTGGCAGGAAGGTTGGAGCTTGATGATCCTTGAGGTCCCTTGCAACCCAAGCCATTCTATGATTCTGTGATTCTATGAAAAAGGTGCATTGGGTCACTTCAAACAACTTGGTATTTCACAGCTACAGAAATCGGTAACTATACATCCTGAAAATATGCATTAACACTCCCTCTCTCATATATGGATATGCAGGGAAAATAATTACCTAGGTAGCTTAAATGCTCACATATCCCAAGCACAAAAGCAGTGAATGCTCACCTCTTCCTCTGCAGCACATGAACCAACAAAACAAACGCTCTTGAAGAGATAGAAAACATGTTTTCATCTTAAAACTGGCCAAGTAAAATCAATTCTGCATAGACCATGTTTGTTAGACACAGGGAAACTTAACGCCTGCGGGTTTAATCTATGAAATTATACACGCCCAGACGTGCATCTCAGGTGGTAAAGTGACTCAGGCAGAGCTTACTGCAGGAGTGCTGCAGTGCAGGTCCTAAAGCTCCATCCCTCTCTCTTTTTCCATGGGATCAGTGAATTTTGGTTGGTTTGTTTCCAAATTAAGACTCCAAAACCCACAGTTTTTATGGTTCCCTGCAGTTTCTAGCCTACATCACAGAGCAGTGGAA
Source organism: Perdix hodgsoniae (assembly GCA_035772895.1). Taxonomy (NCBI): domain Eukaryota; kingdom Metazoa; phylum Chordata; class Aves; order Galliformes; family Phasianidae; genus Perdix; species Perdix hodgsoniae. The sequence continues at coordinate 861,915 of JAPSGF010000108.1, forward strand.
GTTTATTCACAAAGTCAGCTAGGAGGGTTCTGGATTTCTGTGTGGTAGAATGAGTCTAATTAAGGACGTCATCCAGCAGAGATGAGATGGGCAGAAGTTTGTGATGATTTATCTACTAAATCTTCAGATCTTCCTTGTAGAAAATAGGTTTTTCTTTCTCCAAAAACAAAAAACAAAAACCTTGAGAGGCCTTTTCCACGTGTAACTCCTGGCCCAGTTGAGGTCACCAGCAACTGTGCCAAATAAACATCCGTAGAACTGTATTTTCAGCCTTCATGTTTAGCCTGATCTGATGGTGATAGCAAACAAGGGTCAGGTATTGAACTGCACGACTGGGAGGGTTAATGTTCCAGCCTGTAGCTTAGTGTCCTAAACACCAAATATAACTTTCCTTTAAATATAAACTGCACTTCCAGATTCAAGAAAGGATCTGGATGTTAATTAGTAGCCTCAATATTTTTCGTAATTCACCAAGTGGCTGCAGCTGCAACAAAACCTTCAGAAGAACAAATGCCCCCAAAATGATGGATTATGGTAGTTACTCCCAAGGTGTGTGCCATATCTGGGGACGCTTTGGGGGTGAATACCCACATGCAGTTAGAAATTTGCATCAAAAAACACAGCTGCAAATAGCAATCCCTAGAAATGTATGCAAAAATGTGGAAAGATTTTCAAGATCAACATGTCAAGTATAACCATATATTTTCATCACGTGGGGAGGAGAAAGGAAATTATCATCAAGAATTCTAGTAAATTTTTAAAATAAATAATTATCAACCAAAGTCAGAAGTTTTGTGCTGATCTTTCAGTATATGTATAGATTTCTTTTGTGGATAAAGCATTTTAGGACAAAATCAAATTAGTATCTGAAAAAACCACAGGTGTCTTTACTTTCTGACAGTACTAAAAATGAACGGTGCAAGGAATTGACAAGGAGCAAACAAGAGCGATAGAGTGATGGGGAACCTTGAAATGTCTGGGTTAAACAGGGGAAAATGATGAAATAGAAAGAAAAAAGTACCGAAGACAGCAACAAGGATCTGTAACACCCGTCCCTCTTCAGCGAAATTTGCTAATCAGTTAATTACCAAGGGAGCAAGAGGAACAAAATCTGAGACAAATGGCAAGGTGATAACTGAGAAGTCAGGGACTAGAACACAGTATTGTAATCTCTTAGGCTCCTTGGAATTGAGGAGGATTGGGCTCAACAAATAAACACATCAAAATGGGGGAAGATTTTAAACATTTGAATATTTAAAACGTGTAGAGATCCTAGTGCAAATTTCCAAAATGGGAGTGCAATATTTATAATGTGGAGAATATTTCCTCTGTTCCCGGATTTTCTTTAGAAAGGCCATTTTTTGGATTCCAAGCTCTGCATTCCTGATGCTGTAGCATTAATGCCAAGTTTCATTTAAAAATGAACATATATTTTACTGTATGAAAATAAAACTTAAGTTATACTCTAGGGAAACGTCAGCTCACTGGGAATTAACAACAAAAATAAAATAAAAAGCAGGAGAGTTTTTGAAAAAGAATTCTTTTCAAGTACTCTTTTAAAAGGATTTTTTCCTCATTTCTTTGAACAAAAGGAATGAATCCTTAATTGCTGAGAAATCTCCTGATATATACTTCCTAATAAAAAAGTGCAGAATCATTCTTAATACAGATCCCAGCATTCAATAAAACAAAAGTATCAGTGAAAGAAGAGCAATGAATGGGAAAAGCAATAAATTCTCCCAAAGGCTTTGCTGAAAGGGATTATCCATGCAAGATGTTTAATTAAGTTCTTTTATTAAGTAAATTTACTTTATTAAGTGAAGCGGTCACAGCCCCTGCAGCACTCTGGCTGCTGCTGCCCTGAGTTGGTGGAGTGGAACAATGATGGCTGCTGTATCGACCACATCTCTCTGGTCCTGCTGCCCCTGCAGGGCCACACAACCCAAATCACGATGAGACGCAATGATACATAGGGATGCTTTTGGCAGCACTGCATATAGAGAGAGATCTGATAGTTGTGTTAAGAGGGGTGCTAATGAAGGCTTCTAACTAGTCGTGCATTTTGTCTATGGCCAGTAACAGTTGGCTACTGACGTAGCTACTTCCAAACAGTAATTCTCCTCAGCACCCGCTGTCCATTCCCTGCAGCTGAAAGACTTGCTGAGCACCAATCAATCAAAATCTGTCTACAGTACTACCTCTCATTAAAGTAAAAACTATTATTTCTCAATTATCTATGGAATTAAAACTATTACATCTCATCTAACATTAACTGCTACCTTTAAGAACCAGCTGCTTTTTGACACAGATGCAGTTACAGGACAAACTCAGGCAGTGGTACAGGTAGGGAAGGGGCTGCAAATTCTGCAAAAGCCAAGACCAGAATCCAGAGGGCTGGAGCACCTCTCCTGTGAAGAAAGGATGAGGGAACTGGGACTGTGTGGCCTGGAGAAGAGAAGGCTCCGGGGAGACCTCATTGTGGCCTTCCAGTACTTGAAGGGAGCGTATAAACAGGAGGGGGAACAAATGTTCATGAGGGTGCATAGAGATAGGACAAGGGGGAATGGTTTTAAACCGAGACAGGGGAGGTTTAGGTTAGATATTAGGAGGAAGTTTTTCAGCCAGAGGGTGGTGAGGCACTGGAACAGGTTGCCCAAGGAGGCTGTGGATGCCCCATCCCTGCAGGCATTCAAGGCCAGGCTGGATGTGGCTCTGGGCAGCCTGGGCTGCTGGTTGGTGACCCTGCACGTAGCAGGGGGTTGGAACTGGATGAGCACTGTGGTCCAGGCCATTCTAAGATTCTACGATTCAACCCTGAATGAGGTGATGCACCTGGAGCAGCCCCAGCTTGGCCAGAGTCACTCCTCAGGGATCCACAGAGCCAAGCAACAGTTGCATCAGGCCCCACACACAACACCCCGGTTGGGTCTTATCTCTAAAACAAAGTACAACAGACATAGACAGGATAGAAGCAGCCCTGGAAGATACCAGGCCCGCTGGTAGGTGTTCAAGTTGGGAATAAGGGTTAATTGTTTCTTTGCCATGTTGCCAGTTAGAGCAATATAAACAAACAAACAAATAAATAAAGGGGGGTTGGTTTGTTTTTCAACCAAGAACATACCTGCTCAGCTTTCAAGTTCTACTGATAATATAGTTAGTATGGGACTAGAGGAAATACTCCAAGTTTCTCCTGTTCATGACATCATCAGGATTATTATTTTTTTTATCTTTACTATCTCACCCTACAATTAAAACATGGATTGCAACTTCTGCAGTGGGAAAGAAAGAAAATTAACAGCAAATAAAGAAACAGCTGCAAACCTGCTCAGCAGTCAGGAGAGAACATTTCTGTCTAGCACCTGACTACTCACTGCTGGAATACAGTTGCACTTATCCTCACCCACAATTCAGTTAGAAAAGTAAATGAAAAAAAACAGTCATGGCATAACTAACAGATGTATAGACCTGGCCTGCATGAATTCGGAAAGCCCAACACTACCATTTTCACCAGCTCAAATCTGTGAAAATTAAAAATGACATCCGAGCGCCATAATTGGGCAACGCTGAGAAAAGCCCGCTCGGATCCGTCATTATGAATCAAACCGTCACTCTCTGCTCGCTGCTCTCCATTTCTGTCACTTTTCTGTCATTATGGGCGATTAGAGCCCTGCTACTACAAACCGCTTTTGACTGCTCCGTGCAACAGGCAGGCGTGAAGCCTCTCTGCAAGGGTCCCTGAATCGCAGTAAAAATAGCTGCACTGCATTTGGTTTAGACAGCTAATTGCTTAATGTATTATTCATTTTGGCAGTTAGTCATATTTATAATGGAGCCATTGATTACTGTGGCATATTTCAGATGAAAAATATTAGAAAGATGGAAAAAAAAAATGCATTCCTCAAAACTCCCTCATATTGATGCACTCGTCCCATGTTTCTAGACCTAACCAGGTCAGCTGTAGATGTCTACGACACTGAATAACTTTCTGATTCAGAATTACAACATGCATGTGCACACACACACCCACAAAAACGGGAAACCATATTTTTCCAAAGGAAAGAGAATAATATAACGCTGGTGCAAACACACTCTAGCAGATCCAGGTTTTACAGTAATGATCTACAGTTTTGAATTGGTATGGAATAGGCTCCTACAATAAATAACACCATGCAAATATAAAGTCCCTAAACTTCCCAGCTGTTCAACAACTACAGTTCATTTCAGTTTTGGAAATTTAACTCTCTTCTGTAGCTGGGCAGCACTTGTTTTTCAGCCCAGCACTGCAGGGAACAGGCTGTTTCCAATAATAATTTTACCTTTGGTTTTCACCAGACCAGGTGAGCTTTTTTTCTTTTTTTTTTTTACAGGTTTCTGTATGGTATTAAGACAGCCTGATCAAAACAGCAGGGTGCAAGGGAAAGCCAAGGATGACTTTCAGAATAAAGCCAGAGCAGAGAACTATGACATGGAATGAAGAATGTGGAACCTTAGGACAGTGATGATGTTACCACATACAACAATATGTGCTGCAAAAGCTCAGTTTCATTAATAAAATTCAAGTATTTCTTTTGCCACCGCTAATTTCAAAACTACTGAAGACTTAAACTGAAGTTGTACTCCGTATGTCCACTACCACAACGACATTCATCACGCAGCAAAGCTTTCATTGGTGCAGAATCACAAAATCAGAATGGTTTGGGCTGGAAGGGACCTTTAAGATCATGTAGTTCCAACTCCCTGCTATAGGCAAGGTCACCTCCCTCCAGAGCAGGTTGCTCACAGCCCCATCCAGCCTGGTCTTGAATGCTTCCATGGAGGGAGCATTCACAGCCTCACTGGGCAACCTGCTCCACTGTCTCACCACCCTCACAGTAAAGAGTTTTTACCTAATATCTCATCCCAATCTGCCTTCTTCCAATTTATAACCATTTCCCTTTGTCCTGTCACTACATGACCTTCTAAGAAGTCCCTCCCAAGTTTCAAATCAGGTTTATTACCATGCAAATCTAAGCTAACATAAAATGAATCATTCTAATTAGAAAAAAAAAAAAATCAATCCATTGAGACCATTCTTAGGAGATACTTTAGGAACATCTGCAAAGTTCTCTCAACGTACAAGTTTATTCAAGCCTGGAAATGAACCCACACATTCACAACCAATAAAGACATGAAACGATTCTGACATGAATAAAAACATGCAGGAAAATAAATGAATGTACAATAACACAAATATAAGTTAATTCACACAAATAGTAGAATAAGAAATCAGCATTTTATTCTTTACTGTTGCTTCACCTGAGGAAGAAGTCAGTCAACACTGCTTAGGATTTGGAAATTTTCTGTTTAGAAACAACACCAACATTAAACGCATTCTCTCAGCTACTGTAAAACGATTTATTTCAATGAAATGAAGGCCGTTCTTCACTCTTTCGATACCAGGCACTTATTGGAGTTTGCTGAAAGTCACTTTGTGTTTGTTTTGTTTTTTTTAAATCGAAGACAACTGTCATTTTTCATTATTATCTCTTGAATAGCTTTAAAATCAACATACGAACCTTTTCCCACATCCACATCCTTATTAAGTGAAAGAATAACAGCTGTGCTGGAGAAGTAGCCTGTTTAAGTTGCTATTTACACTTTTAATGTTGATTAGAAAGATTTATTTGCTTGTTCATTAAAACAGGCATTGACTGTTTGGGAAAGTTACTTCTAAACTTCTAGTCTCACTACTTCACATCATCTAGAGAAACTCAGTGTATTTCAGCAAGTAGAGTGACACTGCACACCGGCTTCCCAGAATTACTGCTGAACTGCATATGTATTCAATAGCAGCAAGATCTCCTAGATTTAAAATTTACCATTAAAGAGATGAAGGGTGTATGTGATATGCTCACTAAGGCCTGCTAGGTTCACAGACTTATGCCTAGCCATGCTGTATACGGATGAAAAGAACATGCCTTTTAAAGAATTTGAAGGCTTTATAGCCAAGACATTTCACACCAACCTCTTTTCTAAAGAAATTGGATTGAAGATAATGCCTGTAAGGGTTGGGAACACGGTTAGAAAAAGGAGAGTCATGAAACAGCAGGCAGAGGCTGATGAAGGGTGTTCAGTAACGCTCCTTCTGGTTTGGGTAAGCTTTCCAGGTATTTTCTAACAGCTACTCATTGCAGACCAAAACTATAGGAAAAAGCGTTTCTTCTCTTCAAAAAGGTGACGACACATCAGTCATTTGTAGGTTGTGATAATACGGTTGTTTTTTTTCCCTTTTCATCTTCTAATGAAAAGGGCTTTTCATTTCACATAGTTACCTTGCTGCTGCCTATCAGTCAGCTGTCAAACACTTCCATGAAACAAAGCATTTTTATTACAGCTCCTATTTTTTTCTGTAATATTTCTGAAATGTTGCCTTCCACAAATATCCTTCTCTAGAGGCAAATTTTACAATAGTTGTCAAACTAAACTGCATGCAACTAAAAGCATAAAAGCAGGTGTTCCAGGTACCTGAGCAGAAAATCCTACTTTTATTATCTTTTTTTTTCCCCTTCTCTCTTCTGTTCCTTCCTTCTGATTGCTTTATCTTAGCATCTCCCTTTCAAAATCGTCTTCATGTTGTTGGATGACGCTGGAGACCCATGGGGGTTTAGTTACCCAAAGCTCCTGATGCTCAAGCTGATACATCTTCTGAAACTACACTGAAACTACATTTTAATATTAAATATAACTATTAGTATGACAGATTTGAAGACCTACCCAATATCTTCCTAAGTACCTATGTACACCTAAGTACCATTATAAACATACCTTAACTTAAAAATGCCTTGAAGCAGTATTTGGTTTGGGCATTAATTTTTTCCAGCAATTTTTCCCTAGCAAACTAAGACTGACACAAGTAGTACAAACCAAAGAAATGACATTGGTAACGGTCTACTTTTTCAGTAAGTAATCAGCTGAAAATCAAACTTGTTCTGACGCTGACAGTTAACTTTGAGAGCCCCATCAGATTGCAACTTCCAGATGGACAAAATGCAAAACTCAGCCCCCATTCCAAAGCCTATAGGGCAAAGAGAAGTGATTCACTGACTACATTCTCTTCATAAACATTTCTTATTTTCTGGTAGTCAGAGAGGAGATAGAAAAGTGAAGCTACCCTATAATCCAATATGGCAGCAAGCAATTAAGACAAGCCTGGTGGGATGCCCCTAACACACCCCCAAGTGTAGCCTCACACACTTATAAGGGGAAGTGCATATAAACCTCTATGGTTTTGAAGGTGGATTGTAACATGAAGGAAAAGACAGGTATGTTGATAGGTAAATTTTGAAAAACACAAGTGTCTAGAAGAATCCAGGCAATGGTCCTATATTTCTAAGTTACACATCATCTGTTCTAAATATCCTCATACCATTTACTATTTGCTAACGTTGTAGTCATAACATGTAAAGACACTGATAATATTAAAAAGCTAAGTTACAAAAAGACTACTTTAATCCATAATGTAACAACAGCATTCTTCAGGAAGATGCTGGCCAACACACAGCTGGAAGTCACCCAACTACGAGAGCACACAAGACAAGATAAAGGACAAAATCTTTCAAATGGTAAATATTTCAGATTTCTTCAAAGCTGATAGCACATGGAGAGAGAAAGATGTGACTCGTGATACTAGGATGATGGCTGGAAGTATACTAGGATTTAGAAGGAGGTGGAAGAACAAAATGGAACTAGCCCCAATGGGAACAGGGTGCTCTCTAGTTACTACCATGCTGCCCACTGCTAGAGAGTCAAGAAACAGAAGCAGAGAAAAAGCACTGGAGGACTGGACAGACATGGAGTTAACAAACGTGCGCCACATGCAAGGAAAAATTAAGTGGGCCTTCTTCTAAATTACGAAGGAGTCAGTGTATAGAGAATGAGGAAGCATTTGCACTGGTAAAACAATGGGATGGATTAAACAGAATCAACTTATGCATAATAAACCCTTAGGGAATGATTATAAAGAGGAGGTTTTAGAGTAAAGCTGTGATAATATTGTAGATAATCCAAATGGGATACTAACATACAGAAAACTTTGTATTGTTGCTAGAGAGACAAATCCGTATTTTTGTGCACTTCTGGAAGACTATTTTCCAGGTGGAAAACTAGTTAACAGTGTTAATTTATCGATGTCATAGCCAAGAAATTTATTTTCCTCCTGCTAAAGTGCCTTTGGTGAAGAGCAGCTGTAGAAGGAATATTCTTATGTGGAACAATAACAAGTTGCTTCATACAGACTGAACACTTTGGAAGATAGAAAAAGTTGGGATGAATAAAAAGTATTTTAGAAATATCTGTAATGGAGATAAGAATTTTAGAAAGTTGAGCCACTTAAAATTTGGAAGTGATATTGAAAGAAATAGCAGTGGTCACACTTGGAAGGTGATGAGGAAAAGTCAAGCAAACCTTTGTCTTTTTCTATACAGAGCTAATGAAGCAGACTGAAGCATTTGTGTACTGTATATTGCTAAGTGGAAACGTCCACACTGATAGGGGAGCAAAATTGTGAGAAGAAACATCAGCAAAGCTGGGAAGTGGAAGATCTCCAATCCAGGTTGCAAATAAACTAACATGACACCTTAAATGCAAAAAACAGGTTTTCTAAAGACATTAATTTATCAAGATTGATGTTGTACGCCTAGAGAACAGAAAATTCATTTAAACACATTTAATACAGAATGTGTTAAGAAATTACAAGATACTTAGTCTGGCTTCAGTGATATATGACCTTCAAGGGAAAACAGATTTGGGAGTAAGTTAGATAACGTTCAACTGGGCAAAACATTCCAATAATCTAATCCAATAATCTAATAATTCCCTGTAAAACAAACAAACCCCACATCATAAGAAGAGAAAGAAAAAAAAACAAAAAGACAAGCCAGAAGAAAAAATAAATCCACATTATATCACTGTTACTTCAATAATATTGAGAAGATTTAATAGAATTGAATAATCACATCTTCAGTAACTAAACAAAGCCCTTACACCAAGCAGGCCCTTGTGTTTCCAGTTCCAAAATCAGCAGATGTTAAACAGATAAAAAGAGAATCATCTAGCACCAACAATTTTCCCTTCAATTTCTCCTGTTTAAATAATGTTGACCCTTGGATACCAATCATGATGACCAGGCTTCTCTGACACTGCGCTGTATGAACAACTGGGTACCCAACAGAAAGGCAGGAACTCTTCAGAAGAGGACACTGGAAAAAAATAGTCAACAGAACAGAACAGAAATGAAGGCAAAGACAGAAAACAGGGTTGAAATTCCTCAAGATTATGAAACTAAGTCAACAGATTCTCTATCATTGAACAGGTAAGGCTTACTTAGAAACAATGGCTGGTTCTTAAATACTCCTGGTAATGCAAAAATAGATTTTCTCCTTCCCTTGGTTGCCCTATTTCTGCCTTTTTATAAAAAAGGAAAGCAAATGCAGTGTGCTTTTTTTATTGCTGTGACCTCAGTGGCTACAGTAGAGTCCAATCAGGCAGCCCATTGCTATTTCTGCCAGCTCTCCCTAAGTCTCACACAGTTAAAAGCATCAATACTGGCACACATAATGAGTGTTAAGTTAATATAAGGGCTAATTGAGACCACCTCCCTCACAGGCCATTTCACAACATTAACAGCACAGAAAACAGCCATTAAATACATCATTAAATTTCCAGGATGCGTGGGCTATCAAAATCAGGTAGCTGGAACCTTTCTTCACACTTTTTAACCTCTTGCTGCCTCTGGAGCCCAGAATAGCTGCTGTGCCAGGCAGGGCTGCGTCACTGCTTCCTCAGTAGCAACATGGCCTGGCACCAGGCACCATCCTGCAGCAGCCACAGCCAGCTCAGTGAAGCAGGCTGCATTTCCTAAGCTCTACCCAGCATGGAGCTAAGCAAATGACAGATTGTGCACTCGTTCTTCTGAGATACGAATACGGAAAGGTTTTGCTAAATGCAGATACCAGTTGTTTGCAACTCCAAGGCTCTCCTCAGCGTGTTCCTCGCATTGAAACAAACTGGTTTCATTAACCAAAAAAAAAAAGAAAAAAGAAAAAAAAAGATGACACAAACCTAAACAAGACAAAGTTTTAACCACTGCATCAATTTAAAAAGATCAAATGAAAAATCTTGGGTTGAAAGAGGGGCGACCACAGCGTTGTAAGAAAAGCACTAAGATTTTGCAGAAAAGCCCTTGGGTGTAGGGTTTTATCAACATTATATGAAAGGAGACGTGCGTTTTCCAGTTTTGGGAACCCAAGTTGAGCTGCTCCAGATTCTGGCACGCTTTGCACTGCTCACGCATTTGTCTGAGCACACCTCAGGGCTGTGCTGTGGCCGTGGCTCACCTGCTACTTTTTTAGTGCCATTCTCAGACAATACCTCACGCCAGCCCCTAGTAAGAGCAAAGCTTAGATGTGCTGATGGGGACAGGCACCTCAGAGCCCACATAACTACCCCTTGCTAGCCTCTCTCTTCCCTCGACAGCCTCCAAATTTCTCCTATAGATTGCTAAGCATGCCCAGACCCTGCTGCGTGTAAATCAACATATAAATAACAATTATCTATATAACATTACACATGGATAAACAAAGCTTGGTTGCTATGTGCATATTAAAAGGCAACATAACCTTCATGCCTTCGCAACACCTTTCTCCTAAGAAGCAGCCTTTCTGAAGGATGAAGTATGACTTGTTTTACTGCACTGAGGTGTTGGGTCCTTCTTGACTATTTTGCATGGATTCGTGCTAAGCTAAGCTACAATACTTGAAATATATTAGAAAATCTGTTTTCATGGGGTCAGCATCCAGCTGAGATCCTCTAGTTTTTATATATCAAGGCTATTGCTTTCAGAAACCCAAGGTCATCTCCTTGATACTCAGAGATAACGAGTCACTGATATACAGCCTCACAGAATTAAGTTCACTTTACTATTCATCAGGAAGACCACTGTTCTATGGAAGATTCCCTTATGCGAAGATCTGTCTGGAGACCACGGTCCACAGACATGACCTGCTCTCCTCTGCAGGGTGAGATGTGAGTGGACACAAGTGCTTAAACTGCTGCAGGAGAAGAGAAGGAATGGTCTGCCCCCTAGTTCATCGTTAGGGCAAAACGAGATGATGGGTGTATTTTGCTGCAGCATTGCATTACACATCAGAAGAACAACTTTCTGGCAACAGAAGCAAAGAGCTACTGGAACAAGTTGCTAGAACTGAGAAATGCATATCACTGCAGTACTCAGAGACAGGGCAAGCAAAACCAAGTATGACATCGGCCTACCTGCTGTGTGCTATGGGGGATGCAGTACCTTTTTTCTTTTAAAAATGTCTGTCATTCCACAAAATGAAGGTTATTGTTACATTTCATCATTTCCCTAAGAACTACAAATTTCAGCTTTTCAGTCATTTCCAGCAATATTAATATTAATTACACATGAATAACTTTACAGGTCGCAATTTTAAAAAGACTGGCATTAGGGTAAGTTCAGGTCCTTGAATATAAATATGTTTCTAACAGCACACCTATTACTTCACGCTGCAAGCTGAGTATTGACAAAATAAACACAACTATTGTAAAGGTTTTGAACTCTGGGATTGCACACTGCAAATCAATGCTTTCTGTATCTAGCAGACCATCACTAGAGTATGTTTGTCCTTAACAGTCAAGGTTACAGCATCTCTCAAGTCCGTATTACTCTCCAGAACTCAAGCTCCGTTATTTCAATCTCAAAATAACACCTGTGAGAGGAGATACAGAAGGTCAAACAACAGGGCCAATACTTGCCATTCGTTACTGGAGTTCCAAATGACAGTAGTTTTCAGCACCAAGACTGAGGTGCAACCTTAGCTGGAATCTTAGCTGTGACTAAATCCAAAAGCATAACGGATGAAAAAGACAAAATTAAGAAAAAAAAAAAAAAGGAAAGAAAAAGAAAAGCTTTGTTCTTTCTTTGTTTTCAGTTAAAGACAAAGAGGCACGAAGGGAAGAAAGAGAGGAGCAGTAACGAGTAGAATGAGGAAGACTAAGAAATACATATGTGCCTCATATTACTCCTGAAGAACACAGGATAGGCAGCAATTCCCAGAGATCTCAGTCATTTCTTGGAAGCTGCCCAGCTACTCGAAAGATAAAGCCACCCAGAGCTAAATGTGTCCTACAACCAGCTGGCTTTGTTGCATTCAGCAACAAAGAGAAGGACCCGCTCCGACCTCGCTGCATTCAAGTACCCAGTGCCTGTTGTGCTCATGGGAAAGAAAGAAACTACAACAGCCACGCTCAGAATAAAAAACTGCATTCTCCTTTCCAGATGCCCTCACGTTTGCCTGAATTTTAACATGTCACTATGATGCAAAATGTCACAGCCTCCCTGGGCAGCCAGGGCTCTACAGTAGCTGCAGACTGATATGTTTGCTCTGCCAGGTTCTGTGTACAACCCTGCCAGCTCCTGACTTACAACTGCAGTTGTAAGTCTCCACTTGATTGACTTCCAAGTACATCCTGCAGAGTTATATTTTGGCTATTTGTATACTAAAGATATTTCTAGCCTATCAAAGCCCTCACTGCTTGTACCAGCTCCCAAGAAGGCTGACAACCAGCATCTGCAGAAAATAACCACTCCTTCACCAACGAATCCTGCCATTACCAGATCCTGGATACCACTGGAAAGACATCTGAGAAACGCCCTTCCTCATGCAATTCTTGCAGTGTCAGGCTGTACAAGTATAACTGAAATTAGAAATGCCTGTATCACCACTCATACAAAAGACTGTCCCCAAAGAAGGGGCAGTGATGCCCCAAGCCAAGCCAGGCTTGGTGTAGACTGGGCCTTCTCCTGAGCCAGCCACATGGGGTCACATTGTAACGAGAGTGGGATTTGCAAAGAGTCAACCCAGTTTTCCCCTGAGGGTTATAAAATCAGTGCTACAGAAAGAAAGATTTTAAGCCAACATCTGCATACCTTACTGTTTTGCTAGGTGATACTGTCAATGGCAACAAATAAGTTCAACCAATTAACAGTGTATGGCTCAGGTTTACACCTGCAGGCAGTTTGTGGGATTACTGAGCGCCCTCTATGCAATACCAAGTAGGCAGAAAAGGAATAATCAGCTTGGGAGAAAATGCAACCGCGTTTCCCATAGGAGTTATTACAGTTTAGGAGAACACTCTCACTAAATGCAGATGCATCAGCAGATAATTAATGTAACTTCAGGTTTGTATTCAAGATGAAGCTCATGCCCAGCACCAGGTTTTGCTCTCCTCCCACCTGACCATTTTCACTGAGGTCTATTACGCAGCTGATCAGGAATCCGTGCACAATTCCAGGTGACTTCTAAGAGACCTGGAGCTCCGTGCAAAGGCATCCTACATGCAGTTAGTTCACCCTAATGATGTGTTCCTCATGCAGTGTAGCCAGTATTATGGAAAGCTCATTAATAGAAATGGGTCTGTGTCCATAGAGAGTTCAAATTAAACACTTCTGTGCATGCTCTTCATGCTGTTTGCTCATGGGTTGAAGGACAAAACTCCTGTTAGTAAGCACCCGCAGTTTTAGGTGTGGAGAAGAGAGAGAAGGGCTGCTGCAGTCATTCAAATTTTCAGTTTTCAATCAAGAATGCATGCCTAGTTCAGCTCTCCCACCTCCACAACTTACTTCTCACAGATTTTGTTGGGCACTGAAATATGTGCCAGGTAATAGGGATTAAGGCCATCACATTCACATCGCAGGAGATTCAGAAACTGAAATACCACCCTTTTAGGAGGAGATAGGTTTGGCAAACATTCAGAGCATCCGAACATAGCATGATGCAGACATCAGAGCTCCTTCTGATATTCTTCAGATCCTAAAGCAAATATTTTGAATAAAGAGCCGTTGAGAGTCCATGAAAGCCTTCCATACCCACCCTGTGACAAAGGATACAAGCTAGCAGAGAGCTGAGGGAACCTAACCATTTATTCCCCTCTTTTATCTTAGTGATGCACAACACTTTCAGCAAACACCAATTTCTATGGAACTCATTCGCTAATAAATAAAAGAATAAAAATCAGCCGTATAAACTAATTGAGAGAGAAATACACGCACGCAGAGGGGGCGAGCAGTAAAACGTCCGAGCTGCTCTTTGGCTATCCAGGATAACCAGAACGGAGCAGACTTTCCCCGCTACGGCACCAACTTTTCATCCTCGGAAATCACTTCGGGAAACCCAGGAAGGGCGCTGCCCTCCGCACCCACGGGCGGCTTCCACGGGGCGAAACAACTTTCCGCGAGGACGGGCGGGCGCTCCGCACGGCCCCGCCTCGCCGCCTCCCCCCCTTCCCGGCCCTCGGCTCCGGCCCTTCCCCCCCCCCCACCTCCCCCGCCGCCGGCTGCGGAATGGGCGGCTCTGGCTGCGGGCGGCCGGCGGCTGGCACACGGCGGAGGCAGCCGCAGCCGGTGCGAGGAGCGAGCCCACCCTGCCGCTGAGGATGACGCGCGGGCCAGCGGCGCTGACCTCTCTCGTGCCGGCCGGGAACCGAGAGCAGCCGAGGAGCCGCGCGGGGCGGGAGCACGGTAAGCAAAGCAAAGCAAGGCGCCGAGCGGAACCGCGCCGTCTTCGCTACGCGGTTCAGCCCCGGGAGCCTCCCGGACGGGACCCCCGGTACGGGCGGTACGGCTCGTAAGGAGGCTGAGAGCTCTGGGGTCGGAGGCTGGTGCGGCAGCCTAGCCGGGTGCAGAGTAGAGAAGGCGCAAAGCACCTGCTGTGCCTGCAAGGAGATGCTCTGCGCCTTCTCGGTGCTGGGAAAACGCCGCAGCCGTGAGCGAGTGCACCTCTGTTTCTTACGCGTTACGCTGTGCTTTGCCGCTACCGCTCCTTAAGAGTTGACTTTTAAACGATGCGTTTACGAATGGCGTGGGAAATCGCTGCGCTAGAAAAAGGAGTCTGTGTGCAAGGACGGGGGCTGGTGCGCTGACAGCACGGGGAGCGCAGGAGGTACCTGCAGGCAGCCGCGAGCAGGTGAGCCGGTAGGAAATACTTGGGCAGTGACGGACCCCTCCCCTTGGTTACTGCCTCCCATGCAGTCTCTTAAGTGATTGTTTCAGAGGACCTCCAGCAGTCGGTAGGGAGCTGCGGGCAAAGGCAGAACGGCTTCAGCTGGCAGCACGGACTCTACCTCTTTTTCTGAGCGGAATGTGGTACCTTCCTTCCACTTGAGAAAAGGAGGAAGCCTGGATTACGGTTAACTCTAACCGTACAGAGGCTGCTGTGCCTCTGTAACTTCTGCGTTGTTTTCAATTCACCTGACAGCAAAAGGTATCCCATTGTTTCCAAGGAAAGTAGCTCGACATTGCCATGCCGAGAGCAGGTCGCTGCCACTCTGTCTTGAAGCACTTGGTGCTCCTCGTGCTGTTGAGTTTTAAATTAGGAGCTATTTACCGCATACAAGCTCTTTTTTTCCACTTGCTACTGTGGCACACGCCATCATCTCTGGGGTCTGAACAGCTATTTTTGACCCGTCTGGCTGATGTCTAGAATGCAAAATGAACCTATTCACAAGTTGGGTTTTCCCTTCTCTCTTCAGAGACATCATTATACTAGCAGTTTTCATCAGTATGGCTCCTTCCAGGTGGAATCTTGGTCTGTTAAGGCAATCCTTGGTGATAACACTTTCTGTAACTTGGCAACAAAAACAACAAAAAAAAATAGTTATATGTCCATCACAAATGCAGACCTTGTATCATGCTGCCCATACTCAGCAAATTAAACCCTGGAGGTAACCAATGCTTTGGACTCATGGACCACTTGGTTGAATATCATTAGCCTGGCTTGATGATTGTCCTAATTACACAAGTCCAAGACTGCAGGAAACAGCTGCAAAGTCAGCACATGTGCAAGGAGCTGTCTGTAAAACAGCAATCCATGCTTTAATTTCAGGCTTCTTTGTTGCTACGTGGGTTATTAAGTAAAAGTATGGCTTTTAATACAGTTGTTGGAAAAGCAGTCTGGCTATAGTTTAGGTGCTATGGATTGCATGATTGTATGGAGTTTCTCTCTTGCCTTTTTGTGAACGTTCCTTTGTAGCTCAATATTTTTACTTTAGTAAACAAACAAGCATTTCCCATGCTGTTTAGCTGTGAAGCTCTTGGCTCATATTCATTTACTGGGAGCACATGAAGAGGACAATAAGTTGTGTCGTTAATGCAGAGAGGTCAGTGCTGTACTTCTATCTACTTCATTCCTGCTAGGTGATCCAGCAGCAGTCTGGCTGTGCTCAGGGAGACAGCACATAACTCCTACATAGCAATCTCAGTAGAGAGCTCCCCAAAGACACAGGGATGCACAGAGTCAGTGCTCTGACTGGGCCTGAGAAGTCTAAAGCATCCACAACCTAAATCCAAACCCGTAGCTATCTGGGGTCAGGTGGCAGCTTTGATGGGTAGCAGGGGCTGCCCCAGCTTTGGGAATCACATCTTTCCTGGCAGCTCACCTTCACAGGCCAAAGTGGGGAGGCAGAAGCTCTGCTTGCTATGGTTAGATAAGTGGATTCAGTTTCACAACTGATGTCATTCAGAGAAGATTAAGGCTCACCCAAGTTTTGAAGCTTAAAAAATGAGCTTAAACAGAAGCTGCTTCACTTCAGTTCTCACTGATTTCTGTAAATTTCACTTGAAAGTAAAACTCTATGCAATAATGAAGAGCTCTAAAATCTATCAGATTTTATAAATCAGAAATGTATCAGCTCTTGATAGCAACTTCTAGGAAGGCATCTACTTCATCTCAAACACTTGATCAAACATGGTCTCTTGCACATAGCTGTAGAAACACTTGCAATATTTCATTCTCCAATGCAACCTGCACACTTGACTCCTTTCAGAGCTCCCTGTTAACAGCCCTGTGATGCAGGCAGCTGTTGCAGAGTTCACTGCATGCTGAACAGAGTCAAGATTACCTCCTCCTCATTGCACAGTATTTAGCTAAAAGGCAAAGTGTCTACAGGTAACGTTTCAAACAACAGAATGGTATTTCTCAGTCAAATAGCACACAAGCACTAATTATAGAACAGTGAACATTTTGCACACTTGCTATTGCCTTCCAGCAACTACTTGGAACACAGTCACAAATTAAGTCACAAATAAAAGTAAGATCTAATCTTAGTCCAAGGCACAAGTATTCACAGAGACAAAAGTAAGGCATGCACGCTATGCAAAATGGGCATCCAGTCATCATGACTGGACATTACTTTTTGATGAGAGCAATTTGACAGGACAAAAATAATGGTTTTAAATTAAAAGAGGGTCGGTTTACACTAAATGTAAGCAAGATTATGAAAGTGATCAAGTAGTGGCATCGGATGCCCAGAGAGCTGTGGGTGCCCCACACCTGGAGATGCTCAAGGCCAGGTTGGATGGAGCCCTGGGCAGCCTGAGCTGGTGGATGGCAGCCCTACCATGGCAGGGGGTTGGGAACTGGGTGGGCTTTAAGGTCCCTTCCAATGCAAACCATTCTTGGATTCTATCAGTTTATTGTTATCATTAATCGAATGTTAAGGAAGCTTTGAAATTAAGGATGAATGAGTGAATCAGATGGATGGTTATTACTGCTTTCTTTGCCTTGAGCTTTTGTATTCCTCATCAAACCTGAGCATACTGTTATCAGTGTTTATACTCCATTAGCATTTAAATCTTTGGCCACACGCACCAGCAAAGAGCACAACCAACTGAACCATGGAGGCCTATGTAAGAAATGCATAATGGGTTTGGAATGCAGTGGCAGAACCTACTCTGTGTGTGTGTGTGTGTGTGTGTGTGTGTGTATGTATATACACACACACACACACATACACACCATAATATATCAATTAATACATGCACTGCAATCACAGTTGAGTTTTAACAAACTTTGTTACAATACAGCCAGAAGCATTCTGTTCCCATTTCATTATTTTGTTGGGGCAAATTATTTTTCCATGAAAATCCGTATTGTTTATTTATTTCTAAGAGTGCTATTTATGTTCTGTTAGGTAAAAGAGATAGTAGTTTCCAAGGCATAATTTAAGTTCCTTCTTACACAAAGTAAGAATATTGTGTTTACCAGAAAGTACTTTTTCCCCATATTTCTGAGCTTTGTCTTTTAATTTGGACTTGTGACAGCTGATGTCTTTCAACAACTGAGACATCATAAAAATATATTTTTCTTCTTCCTTTCCCTAACATTTGAAAAGTCTCTTCACTCAATATCAACTTACTTGTCTGTTCTCCTGTGATTGTAATTAAAATTCCCAAAATAAGGAATCAAGATACACTAGGCATGTAATTGCTTTATTTTTTGAGGCAATATGGTTATTGAGTTATTGGCTAGCTTAGGGACACCGCATTCAAGAAAATACACACAAAGAAACTAAGCACAGAAAGGGAAACCTGAGAGCTAAGAGTACATTTTCTAAAGCACTACCAGTGGATGATACGTCTTAAATTGATCTTGGATACAATATGTATTTTTGGCTATACTTGACCAGCTGTACATAACATTTCCTTCCTAATTCACCACATGAACTGCGTGTGCTTTCAAAAAAATATATGCTTATTCTGAGGACACCAGCAATGCTGAGTACATTTAGCAAAGCACTTATCAACCAAACAATTCATAGCTTGCAGAAAGGAAGATACCATGAACAACAGGGTTACACAAACAGAGTGAAAGCCATCCAGGAACAGGTTTTACTAATACAGCTACTGAAACTGTTGATCCAAAAGGAAGCTTGGAGTCTTTATCAGTATGTGACTTGAAACCATACAGCAAAGGGCAGATCTGTGTACTGCAGAGGTACTGGAATTTTATAGGGCAAGACCAGTGCATCAAGATTTACAAAGGCACAAACAAAGTGTGGTGGAAACAGCATGAATCATAACTCACAAAAAACTTCTTTCCATCTTTCACAAAGAAAGAACTCAAGTTTTTTTCTAGGAACCAGACATTACACACGCATGAGCCTGTGTGCTGTGCCCATGTATGGCTATCTGACATCATAACAGTGCCAGGGACTAAAGCAGCAAAAAAAAAGAAAGAAACAAACAAAAAACAACCAACATTCCTGAATTCCTGAACAGAAATACAAGTGCAACTTCATAAAGCATATTTGGCCATTTTGATCAACTTAAATAGGCTAGACTGCTCAAAGCTTCCATCTTCTATTTATGTGAGAATGCCTATGTTTAGCTGCTAAAGCTGCTATAAACTTCGTCTTGCTTACAAACACCCTCACAATTTTTCCACTGCCACCATGTTGTATCTAATATACTGAATGAGAACATATTAAGTAGGTACCTAATGAGATGAGAAACCTTTCTGATTAGGGTGCATGAGAGCATCTCTCTTCCTTGGTGTTAACCAGCATTTAACAAACCTACTCTTATGGTACTCTTGTGACAAGCCCAAGACTAGAGTTTAAAGTATGAAAGCCCCATTTCAGTGTCCTGTAGCTGCTTTGATGGTTCCAGTAACACAAAATAGTACAAATGTATCTCCACTTCGTTCCCTGTGGTCTTGCAACCAATGGACACACAAAAAAAAAGCAATGAGTGAACCAAAGAAAAGACATACCAGAATTCCCTATTCTGCCTTTTTGGTCAGTCAAATCTTCCTTTTCTATTCTTCCACATCCTCTCTATGATGATGAATCCAAACAAATGCCATTACACCATAGGTTCTAAGCTGAATTACCCAATCTAGAAATCACCCTGTAAATCTTCATATCACAGTACAACTAACACCTCCAGACCTCGTTGTGTCCAGAATCAGTTCAAGTTGCCCTTCTGAGGACAACCCGGAGTGCTATATAGCAGAACCCTCTCATCTACTACCCTCAAAGACTGTGTCTGAACAGACTTGTGAATGTATACAACATAAAACAAAGATGAGACAACTTAGGGATCAGCAGGATCTGCAGAAAATAACTATTATGAGGGCTGCATTAAAAATAATGCCTCATTTTATTCCATTGGCCTACTGTGTCAGAGGCACACGCTGATGGTATGGCAGTAAATATGAACCTTCCTGCCAATATTTCATTACATTCTGTTGCTGTGTGACAGATGGCAGCAAAGGGGCACTCTGACAAAATGGTGTCTGACAAGGAAGTGTGTGTGCAGCAAAGGTGCGTCATTCCTCCAGTGGAAAAACTGGCTTCCATTGACATTCATCAACACTTGTTGTATGTTCTTGAAGACCAAACAATGGATGTGAGAACAGTGAGGTGGTGGTGGTGCATTTCAGCAATGGCAACAGTGAGTCATCTCCACTGGTGCAGATTTTTATGGGTGTTGCATGTTGACTATTGTTAATGGCTGGCAAAAATGCACAGCTAATGGTGGTGATTATGTTCAAAAGCAGTGTTTTGTAAGAGAATTTGCTCTCTCAAATACTGTTACTGTGTTTTTTGTAATTGTTGTAGTTTCCATGGAAACAAATAGCAGGCATTACTTTTGGAGCAACCAAGGTACTTCATAGTTGTGAGCTTCATGATAAAGGGAAAGGAAGCAATACTGAAAAGCACATGCTTCTAAGAAAGCCAAATAATTCTGTCTCCAGTTTCTTCACCAGGGAAATGGAAGAAAGAGTTAATTAAAACAGCAATCTGTGGTCTGAAATATTAACCTGACAGCCATGTTTATCTTCTGTGAAACAGCTTTAATGATGCTGTTTATGCCTTTACATTTTTCTCACTGTTTTGCTCACCATCCTCTGTTGCCACTAATATTATTACACTTCCAGTATTACTAATAAAACAATTACTGAGCCTCTCTGCTGTTTAATGGGTTTGAAACCTCCAGAGTTGAAAATAATTATGTTGGGTATTTGTGCTTGCAATGAAGTTTGATATTTGATGAAAAAAGAAAAAAAACCTAGCAAAGATCCATAATAAAACCAAATGGGACTACTGAATAATCGAGTCCAACATCCAGTGTGTACCACAACAATCGCATAGTTTCATTCAATTTACCTGTGCCAAACCTACTATCTTGTATAGATACATTTTTTGTTATAAGAATAGATTCAAATGTTGAAAATGGTAACACGACCTGCGGATGCAGGCCATTTCAACTCCTGATCACAATAGAAAGGGATCATTCCCATCTGCCTTCCATGCATAACTCACACCAGCCCACCCTGTTTTGGAACATATTACCGCCTAAGCATGGGGATTTGATCTCAAAATGCATTTCCCACAAATAGCTAAAAGAAACTTTTCAAAGAAAGGGAAAAGCAATGGCTAAATATGAGCTGCAATTCAATACAGATGACTGGCATTTCTACCACTTGGACATCCTCCTAAAGAAGTTGCTAATAATTCTAGAACTCCGAGGAGAACCTCAACATGATTTTATTCCTTCTTTCTTTCGTTTTTGTGCCTGAATCATTGAACTTTTTCTTCATTACACTGTTCCTAAATACGCCATTAAGGATAAAAAGACCTGCTAGGTTTAACATTAATCAAAAGTTTATCAGTACTGTACCTTAGAAGGTAGATATCAACGATAATTCTCTTTGTCCACTGTCTCTCTAATGGAGCAGGTAAAGATGCTAGGAGCCAAATTCCTACATGCTGCTATGGATTCCAAAAATGTAAAGACAATAGCCCTGGCAGAGCACTCTGGTAGGATTTAATGACAGAGAAAACTCAGCTCCCTTAGCAAGACCCTACAGTCCTTGAGCAGCTTGAAAAAAGCATTTGCAGCACTGCTTCTGCTGATGACTAAATGTACACAACTGGGGAGAAAAGGCAGAGGTAAGTGGATTGGCAAATGAGGGAATGAAGTGGGAAGGGAAAGAAGGAAAAAGGGAAAAGTAAATAAAAGTAAATACAAATGGCATGAATAAATTAGCAAATAGAATTTATAAGTGGTGTTACAGATGCCCTCTCTCCCAAACAGAGTTGTCCTATTGTCAACCTCGTAGGTGGGTATTAAAAGAAAAGTCTTGAGATGCAATCCTTCCTGCAAGGCATCTGCACCTTCAGCCCTTTTGCAATGAAGACAGGTGTAACATCTGCCAGAAGGCTGGGTTGGTTTTGGAGCAGACAGAGAAAAAGACGACTGTTCTCAACATCCTATTAGTATACAGCTGCATTACAAAATCAATTCAGCATCATCCATAGCCTTGTCAATCATCATTCTGAAGTACTGCAAGACAAATGGATTTTCTCTGTGGCAGTGGAATAGAGAACATGAATTTTGAGTTTTCTGGTGGACGGTTCAATATCCATACAGCTGTCTTGTCAAGTCAGCAGAATATACGGCACCTTTTAGTCTCCCAGTGCTAGTAGTGGGCATCCAAAAGCAGCAGGGACAAGGGATTTGGTGATGCAAAAAGGAAAGACCAGTGAAATATAAGTATTTCACTGAAATACTGAAAACATGGTGCTAACATCTCCTGAAAATACTGAAACAGTAGAAATCTGTGGACTGCTGAGGAAAAGAGGGAAGATGAATGGAATGAAGGGAACAAGTGTGGATGCTACTGCCATCACTGGTATAAAAACTGAGGGCTGGAGAGCTAGATGGGGATTTGGGCTTCACCTGCTGGGACTCAGAACCATGCTAAATCATGCCAACCTCCTTCCTTGAATACCTTTGATATGCTAGCCCCAGGCCTCCTACATGGGGTCTCCTGCTGGGAATGGGTAATTCTGTGATATTACTGAGCACTTTAAGAAAGGAAAAGTCCATAGAAAAACAACCAAATGCATATGATTTAATCTATCAAGTCTGCCGTTGCTAAATTACGGCATATCCTCAGATCTGTACTCACAGCATCTAATATCCCTTTCATATACAACTTGATATGTTTTGACGGCCAGAAAATTGTTCCTCCACTTGAACTTGGGAAACAATTTATTTTCTGTGGTGAAAATGTAAAAATAACAAGGCACAGCAGAAACATCCCAGTCCTCCTCTTGTAAATAGGACAATCAGTGGTACAAACATTGAGTCCTCTTTCAAAAATCTACAAGCACAATGGTGAGTGCTCAGAGGGTGGGACCTAAATGAGTTTACTGCCGAATTATCAGCAACCGATAAGACAGCATGTGCTCTAAATTGTTTCTCCAGAAAGACTCACAAACGAATTTATAAAAAGCAGCTTCTATCTCATTTCACAACTCTTAACCACTGCAAATAGTGAAGAGGTCTTTTCCTGTTTTTTTTCCCCCCACTTCTTCATTCACCATTTTCACGGTTCTACTGATGACTTGTCAATGGTAAAACCATGACACCAATTTAAGTAAAACCCCCTTTTTTTTTTTTTTATATTGACCTGCATTCACAGTTACAAGAAGTGCATGATGCCTTTCTGGTGCGTGGAAGCTCACTTAATAATTAAAAAAAAATAATAATAGTTTAATAATGTTTTCCTTCGTTATTCAACAGTAGATGCTTCCACGACACAATAGCTCTAAGCTGGGGGCCATGACTTCAGCCTTGGGCAGGAGGAAGCTTGACACCACGCTTACTGGCTTACCACAGTACACTGTTGAGTTTGTGAGCTCAGTGGGAGGCTTGTGCCTGTGAGCTGTTCTGAGCCCTGGAGCTTAGTCCATCATGGGCACTGTAACATTATGGCACCCTGCATGGGCTGGGGACAGGCACCAGAGGGAAGGAAATCACGTTGCATATGATGTGTACCAGAGAGAGAGTGAAAGAAGCTAGGGCACAAAGTGGCAGATCCCCTACTCTGGAATGTGGACCCACGTCCAAGAAGGTGCATCCCAGCCTACTGCAATTAGTTTCATCTAATGGCATTTGTATAAATACAGGGCTTTCACTACCTGGCCCTCACCTTGCATCAGTCCGACTCTGCAAATTGCCATCTCTTGCCTAGGCCTCTGTGAATACAAATAACTAAATATGCCTGCAGTAATCCAGGCAGCTCACTCCAGGGTTTTAAAGGTCAATAATTTCTTTTTAAAAAAATCAATATATTTGTAACAACCTACTAGAAACTTCCAGACTAAAAGCGTGCTTAAATGGACAATCCAATGGGGCTGCAGGGGGGAATCCAATGGGGGGAATTTTAACAACACTCACACTTGTCAGTTTTCCTATTGTCAGAGGGCCTAATACAAGGGAATTCTGAAGATTAATTCTGCTCTTTTCTAGCAAGTCACCATTTCATCATTCCCTATTCACAGCTTACCACGTACAATGGATGCTATTCACGAGTGACTTACTCAGGTGCATTAAAACAGGAAAAGTGTGTAGGCAATAGCAGAACAATGGCATTTCACTGTGTCAGAGGGAGCAGGCATGGCGTTGTGCAGAGTTGCCCTGAAAAGGCAGCCTGCTTTCACAGCTCATTCTGCTCTCCAGCTGTTGCTGCTAAAGCCATCACTTCCTCTTTTTATTTTTTTTTTTAGAAAAAGATTGTCTGTAGTCAAAAGAAAGGCCAAATTTTACTCCTCCTCCATTTGCATTTATGTTTGTACAAAAAAATATCTGAATAAAATCACTCACTGTTTGGTTAGGTAGCTGTAATGTATTTAACTAACTATTATAGGCCTAAACTTTCACATTATAATGAGAGCTACTCAAGCTCATTGAAAACAAGCATGGTTGGGAAGTGCTTTTGATTCAAAGGAATTTAGGTAATTTGATTTCCCTTTGTGTTTCTCAGTGTGACCACAAGCAGCAATAATCCACAATAGCCACTGCCTGAACAAAAAAGACAGGAAACCTTTAAGGAAAGGTTATAGCAGGTTATACCTCACACAATCTAGAATAGCCTTGAAGAGCAGCAAGAAAATAGCTGCATGCTTTGTCCTTGCTTAAGGTTTTCTGATGCACCAAGGCAAGCCTCAGCTACTCCTTTGTAAAAGGGGCTGGCAGAAAATAGGCTAGGGAGTCATGCAGGCCCCACAGGAACCTAGCTTCCTAAAATTAGGTCAGCACCGATATAAAATTAGATGCAGCGTTCTGCTGACCCAACCAAAAGGAGGAGGAGCAATTTTTAAATCAAGGATTCTTTAGGGAAATGTTAGATTGTGCTGGAAGTCACCAAGTATGGGCCACAAACTTGCCCAGTGTTAGCTGCTGTGTTCTGCCAGCATCCGCTAGCACTCGTTTGAAGCCCAAGCACAGGCAAGAACTTGGAAATAAACTAAGAGTGCCAAAATGTTTTAAGTCAAAACACGCAGTATTATTTAGACAAATAATGAAGCTCTGTACTTAAAGGGCATTCAGTGTAAGAGTTATCTACTGGAATTAATTTCTCAGCTAAATTATCAGGTGAAATTGCTTCAAGTTACTCAGAGTAAATATTCAAAGCACACTAAAGTCAAGATTGTAATTACAAAAAATACGACATATCAACCTTGGAACACACAGAACAGAGCTCTTGAACAACAATTTCCTAAAATCAACTCTAACTATATCTCTTGTCTCTGAAGATCAGGAAACAAAAGTGGGGAGCAGGAAATGCTCTCCTCTCCAGTAACGAACGATCTGATCTTGACTTAGAGAGTCATCCAAGCATAAAGACTAGAATGGAGTAATGAGAAAGCAGGGCCCACAACAAACACCACCCAGTACTACTATCTTAGCATTTCAAGACCATTTCAATATAATGTATTGTAAACTTGTTTGAACAGCAGGATCACTTTGCGTTGGTAAGTTAAGCTGCATGCCTACCCATCCCGTGTCACTAAGGTCACCTACACTGCAGTACCTCTTCAGAGGTACTCCAGAAGTTTGGCCTGAACCTACCGTTCAGCTTGAACCTACCACAGACCCAGACAGGAAATCTGTCCTGTTCTTTGAGCATCGCACTGCACAGCAGAAAGCTCTGTCCAGTATAAAGATCTGTGCATTGTCTTCCTTGGGCCAGAAACTATTGGTACACATCCATAGTAAATAAATGAGAGGTTGGGAAATCATCTCCTCGGCTGTTTGCTTGGAGCAAACTTGGATGGAAACTTAATAGTATTGTGAAAACTGTTTACTGTTTACTTGGAGCTGTAATTTACCAGAGCTCATACAGCACACCAGAAAGTTTATGAACACTGGAGTGAGAAGCACTCATAAGACTCCTAGCAGTGAACTTTTGCTATAAAGATGCTGATTAATGGAGGAGCTTATCATGTCCTGCCTTAGCTTTTGAGATTTTACCATATAACTTAAAATCCAAATGAATGGTTAAGTTACTTCTCCTTTGGGTTCTCCAGGGGTGGGGTACAGCAGTTACTTGCAATGCTGATACCAAAATCACTTCTAAGATATCAAACAAAATTCTTGCGCAGGCTAACAACCTGGTGCACTCCTTACTGTTCCTGGTTTCACAGAGACAAGCACTTCCTTAGAGAAGGAACCCTGAGTGACAGTTTGTGCCATAACCAATTCATACAAACATCAGAACTCCCACATCATCTCTGTGTGCTATTATTGCACATGTGGCAGTCTTAATGAGTAAGAAATTGCTAATATGCATACTGCTTTGTGACAGACTGCTATTTGTTCACATGGTTCTCAGATGCACTGGGGATCTCAAGTGCCAGTTGTGCTCATTTCCCCAAACGTCTGGGATGAAGATTTTGCCAATCTGCATGCATATTTTGTAGCTGATTAATTTTATAGATTGTCCTAGGTAAGAACTCTCTGACTTGCTGAATTCAACATTGGCTTTAATCAAGTCTAGTTGTGAGATAATTTGAAAACATGGGGTGCCAACTTTATTGGTTTCTGCAGATTGCTTGCTCTCCCTGTGTATAAATAGTTCAGAGAATCACAGAATTGTAAGAATTGGAAATGATCTTTGGAGATAAGTCATCTCTGCTAAAGCAGGTTCCCCTACAGTAGGTAACATAGGAAAGCAACTAGGTGAGTTTTGGAAATGTCTGTAGGGAGAGACTCCACAGCTTCTCTGAGCAGCTGTTCCAGAGCACTGTCACCCTCAATGTAAAGAGGGTTCTCCTCACAAACTTGCAATGTATCAGTTTGTGCCCATTGCCCCTTGTCTTGTTGCTGGACACCACTGAAAAAAACCTGGCCTTATTATCTAGCACTGATAAGGTCCCCTTTTAGCCTTCTTCTCTCCAGGCTGAACACTCCCACTTGCCCTTACTGAACCTCCTGATCTTCCTCTCCACTCACTCCAGCCTGCCCAGGTCTTGCTGAATGGCATGCCCATTCTTTTTCAGTTGAGTAGACTTTTAGTTGTAAATCTCATGGCTTCATACCAAACTAATCTAAGATCAGTACAGCTCATATAGCAAACTGATATCTCTATCTATATTCATAGAGATTAGTAAATATAAACATGTGTACATATATGTGTCTATATAAAGACTTGGTAACATTCCAGGAGTTAGAAAAACAGAGTTCAAACTGCATAACTCATTAACTGAAATATAAGACAAAATTCAGGTATGACCAACTCCAGCCTTACTTGCCACACAGACTGCTAACTGGGTCCCCGAGAGCCACAAACAATTCCATTCAGCAAGCAGCCAGGAAATATCGCAAAAGACGAGCAAATTCTGTCTAACCCTCCAATGAACTGTGGAACTCAGTAAGGATCTGTGGAAGGTTGTTTCAGTATCACGCTCGACATGTAATGCTCTGTGGGGTCCTGGGTCTGCTCCCTTTCTATCGTCTCCAATCGTCTCTAATCTCATTGTGCAATTCAACAAAAGCAGCTTCTGCGCCCCTGCTCACAGTATGCTAACACTAACTACAAGAATCCACTGAATCTCTGAATGTCATTCTCTGCAGGATAATTTCCTCTGCCTGTCTGATGCTGCCTCTGTGTGCCCAGGCTCATTTGAAGGTGTCTATTCTTAAGACCTTTCAAAGTAACTACAGGAAAATAGCTCTTTTATGGCTGTTTTCAGAATCAAAAAATTGTTCTCCCGACATTATCTGCACACGACAAGTCTGTACGTTCTTTCAATGTCAGGGTTTTAAAACTGGCAAGATAACAACAAGCATGGCTAGTTAGATGTTTGTTCGGTTTTGTTTTTAAGTGTTTTTTTTCCCTTCTCAGTGCCATACTGTACGACCATAGAGATGGTCCAGATTTGAAGTGTTTTGTTGGTGTTTGTGAACAAGGATGCCCACTGAAGGCGCACACACATTCTGAAGAAAGCAGTTACAGTCCAGGACAGTAGATACCTTTGCAGAGCTAAAGACTACACAGCACATAAATGAACGGCTTGATTGTATGGCTTAGGCTAGCTTTGCCAACTAGCTTAACTAACCAGCTGTATGACAGATTCGCCAGAATCACCTTCTGGCAGATCACAGTGGATGGAAGGTCCAGAAGGAGCACTGACAAGCTGTCACATCAGTGGTGTTTGACAGACACACACTGAGAACATCTTCATTTACTATCTAGAGAGCCACAAGAAAAGGGAAAAAAGAAAAAAAGCACACCATGACAGCTTCAGTGATCTTAACACTGGTATTCAATAGCAGCCTTGCAAAAAAACTGAAAAACTTGGAAAACTCTACAACTGCAGCAGACTTCCTAGTTAGTTAAGTGCTATAAGAAAGAAAAAGGGAGAAACCCTTGTGCTTATTAATGCTGACAGATACAGCTCATTAATAAGAGCACAGCACCTTTTGAGAAGTCAAAATTTCCTGGATTCCAGGTCTTTTCCTTAAAGTGCAGCGTATGAATCATGAATATTTTACAAATCATGACAATGCTTAGAAACATGAGCTGATCTTTCCTGACAAGTCCCCTGAAACACGCGGCTCTGTTTCTGACTGAACTTAGTTTCAAGAAAAAAAAAAGTCCAAATGATTGAACATTAATTAGCCTATTTTACATATCTCTGGGTAAATATAGATTCCACGTCGCTGAGGACAAGGAGTTTGGTGGGGAAGGACGCTGAGGCAATGTGGGACACCTGCCTCCCTCTCACAGGGCCCATGCTGCTTCACACAGGAGAGGCCCACCCCCAGTCCCGCGCCTCCCAGCTCAACCTTTCTTTTCTTCTTCTTCTTTCTTGATTTTGGCCCATTGTTTTAAACTCCTTGCAGAACTGGAGCAAGCTGAGCCCACCGCTTCCCAAGTGTAATGCATTTTCCCCACTACTTCCTCCTCCAGCTCAACGCCCCACTCCTTTCCTTGGGCACATGCTAGTCAGAGGGGCAGGGGACTTGTACCCAAATGCTACATATATCAAAATCTTCAAGGGGATGCTGTTTATAAAGGCTCACAAAAGGCAAACTGACCTATGAGTGATCTTTCGGGGCAGCTCCCAGAGATGCTGCGGGCTGATGCCTGTGGTAGGGCTGCATGGGGCTGTACCAGCCGTGAGATCTGCCTGAGATGTTTTACTGATCTGCACTGTGACCTCAGCAAAGGTCTGTAGGCTCCGAGAAGCTTGACTCAGCACTTTGAAGTGGGGCTATGTGTCTTGGCTATACTTTTTCCTGAAAGCACAGCTACAAGATCAAGTCACCAAGCTAATGTGTGTTTGCTGGCAGTGTGCACACAATGCTTGTGCAAGCTGCAATGCTGAGACCTGAGCCATCTGGAAGAAGTGGCTGGAAGTCCAGCAAGCAGGAGCCTCAGCTCCCAAGTAGGTACCATACTGTACCACTTGGCTCCTCACAGTCACCCTTCCAGTACCAGTGTGGAAAAGGAAACAAAGAACAGCTGTAATCTGCTGTGGGAAAAGGCAGAAGAGCTAAAGCAGGCATTTGCAGATGTGAAGCTGGTGCTCACATCTCGCCCACTTCTTTTTTCACCCAGGAGCTGTAGGTTTCCAGTTGCCACAGCGACCATATTAACAAATAGCAGCACAGGCTTTGCACAAACGTTGCGATTGTCAGAGCTGAGGGGAGTCCAACAGGTTTTCATTAGCATTTTGTTGCTACAATACATGCCCTCTTCTCACTTACTAGCAAACGTAAATGCAACGCTTCTTTTTTGTTATTGCATGCTCCTCATTTTATAACACTGAAGGTTTTTCTGTAAGAGGACATACCAGTATCAGAAGCTTCTAAATTTGATATACCTCATCTTTCATGTCTGAAAAGGCATCACATGGTTGCAGCATTCTTTAAAAGGCGCAAACTGATTTGCATTAATGCTTCTCTCCATGAGCTAGCTAGGGGACTATAAATACAGCTCCCATCTTCAGGATTACTTAGCATTTTTGCTCTGAAGGAGGAAAAAAAAAAAGCCAAGAAAAAGATTACCTGCGACAGATGGAAAGGAGGAGAGAACGTTCTGTACATCAGTCAGAAATTAATGATTAATCTGTTGGTTTCTTCCAAACGTAAAGATTTATAAAAACTGAATTGGACTAACTTCAACACCTGAACACTTCTACTTCATGGCTTTCAAGGTTCATATGCTTTTTTTTTTTTAAATAAATTACTGACACTCCATAGGATTAAATATTAACTTTGGCAGATTTTCTTTCTAGAGAGAGCAGAATCTAATTTTAGCTGAACAGTAACAGTATTTTGCATTTCTGTATTCCCTTCGATCCTCACACTGCCTTCAAAGTACTTAAAATGCCAGTCAAATCACTAACTTGAAATGTGGTCCCATCTTAAGGATAAAAAAACAACAACTAAGATCTCATCCTCCAAGAGACAAGGGAAGTCCTGTACACAGTCAGCCATAGGTCATGGTTAACAATAACTGCTGATTAACTATTCTCAACACCTAACATTTGTTCATCTTTATGAACAAAATGAGACATAAGAGCTTTCCCAAATAATGTCATATAATTAGCAAAGAATTTACAGATCTGTTCAAGTACAGCTTCAATATATTTGTACAGACACATGCTATAAAAAAAACACCAACACAGCCTTGCCAGCTGAAGGCTTATTTTGCAGTCACATCTAATTTCCTTAGCAAAAGCAATGGCTTTACTTCTGCATTAAATTTGCTTTCCACTTCACATAGGTATTGCAATAACTCTAGCAATGGCTTTCTTCCAAACTTTTAACTAGCACCATGTCAGAAAGTGCTCAACAGAAGTGCACTCATGACAGCTGGCAGCCAACATTCCAGATCGTTACAGTTATACATTCTCACTCAACTGCCCATTCCCGAGGAAGACGCTGAGATCTCAAGATAAAATATTGCACAGAAGATTCTTATGGAAAGTAATTAAATTCTCTTAAGTTCTTCAACTTTTCTTCCTTCTTATTTTGTATCAAACAAATGTGTTTCCCATTTAGCTACAATAAACTAGCATTATCTGGAAAGAGGGTACGGTACTAATCTTTCTACATCCAATTTATTTTTACTCTCTGCAATGAATGTCTGCCTTGGATGCCTTTTATCTGCACCTAGTTGGCTTGATAACCAAGCCACTGATACCCTTGCCTGCAGTTAAGTCCAGAGTTCTTTTCAACAAACCCCACAAAACTAAATGCCAAGAGGAACTCCTGGAAAAACGCAGTGGTTTTTCTTCCCTCTCATATCAGTCTTCCCAAGTCTGGGCAGTGGGTCATAAAGGTCAGCTTTAGCATTTCAAATTTTAGCAGCCAATAATCATTGCTAGCAAACACCAAATACACCACAGGTACAAGCCCTCCTTCTTTCTTTGCAAACCATACTGCCTAGCTAGGAGAGGCGGTTGTTTATGTTACACGCTTTAAAGCTCTCCAATACCTTTTGCTTGCCCATGACAGGTAGTGCCCTGAAGAGCCTGAACCAGCCTACTGGGCTCTGAACTCATTTCCACAGTGAGTTCTCTCCCAATACCTTGTAGTTGTGCCTAAAACATTTATAGAACAGCTTCCATTTCTAAAATAGCTCACAAGCTTTATATACCATTGAGAGGACTCACTTCACCTACCCAGGCAGACTGTGAGGCAGCTTGACAGCTCTCAACACTGCCACACTGCACATGTTCAGGAATGTTGCAGAGGAAAAAAAATACATCCACCTAGCACTTCAGGGAGAATTCAGATAGATGAGCTACAGCTATGTAAGTTTGGGGCAATACTCAGAATCCTGGATTAAAACCTCCTGGGGCTGTCAAAGCTATCAAAGGGAAACAAATCACCTTGTACAGTATTGGTTTTACTCATCATATAGTAGATTTCACAGACCAACATTCTTCACCAGCATTACTAAAAGACTTGCTTATTTTTTTTCTTCAAAGTGTTTTTTTTTTTTTAATAAGACTTGTAATTGGAAAAGTTTGTTTTTTTTTCCACTGAAGAATGAGTGCTCCCATTGAAAACAGAGAAGGCACCAGAATATTCAGCCTCTAAGGTTAGCAGCGGGGAATAGGCAAGTCCCTAACACAACCCTCTATGAATTACTTTTGTCATCTGCATTTCCTTTTTTGAGGAAAATCCTCTTGATAACGTAACAAGTGAGATTTCTCTGTTACTAGTGCCAATCTGCTGAAGGATTCAGGTTTAACAATGCTTTCTCAGTTTCCTAGGAGTTATCCCAGATGCTGAATAATGTGAGATGTGCCAAGACAATTTTGCAGATAGTATGACTGAAAGTTATTCCCCATTTCAAGGAATTACAAGGAAAATGTCTTACATAAACAGCTTACAGGAAGGCCATAGGCATTCAACAAAAAAGGGGCTTTCTGAAACCAAACATTCTTCTGTACTTGGCTGGTCATGTACAGAATGGCTACTGTCAGAGTTAAAGCAAGACCATAATACTCAGATTTCCAAGATTCGAGAACAGTCAGTAACTCAGCACCTCTGTCAGTAGAAAAGTACACCAAGCAAAAGCACAAAAGGACCAAGAGTCTGACCTCACATAAAGCTATTTCTCTAGATCATAGAATCACAGAATGGCCTGAGTTGAAAAGGACCACAGTGCTCATCCAGTTCCAACCCCCTGCTATGTGCAGGTCGCCAACCAGCAGCCCAGGCTGCCGAGAGCCACATCCAGCCTGGCCTTGAATGCCTGCAGGGATGGGGCATCCACAGCCTCCTTGGGCAACCTGTTCCAGTATGCTCTGCAGATACCCAAATAACCAGAAGCCCATCACCTGATGAAATAAAAGACCTGCTTTCATGTCATCCTCTGCTCAAGCTCCTTCATTCTTTTGAAAACCTTTCTGCCAAGGTGGCAGAACAAGTGCAGGCACCCTTGCACATCATGACACTGGTGTTGCCAGGATTAAGAGTGGGAGGCCTTGGAAGACTTAAAGTAAAAAAAAAAAAAAAAAAAAACAAAACCATGACTGACTTTTGTTAATAACTACTATCTGCCTGACCACTGCATTCAATCACACACATATGAGAAGTCAGTTAATGTAATTTTTTTTCTTGTAATTGAGAAATATTGTTTTAATACCTAGGTAAATGTGCACATGATGCATCTCTGAGGATTTTTTTATTGTGTTTGAGCAAAGTGCCAGATGAATACAGCCATGCAAATTGAACCACTCCACTAAAACAGAAACAAGTGCAGCTTGCAGCGCTACTGCCCATGCTGCCTCCACAGCTTTCACAGCCAAATTACATTAATCATAGCCAGGAGGGGACAGACTTAGCATAGTGCTATACATCTACAGCTATGCAAAACAGCCTTCCTGAGCAACTCCCAGGAAATGCCAGCTGTGTGATGGGGACAGCTTCCCACCAGCCAGCAGCTGGACCCACCAGATTACTGAACACCAAGAGCCAGACAACTTCCAGAGTAACACAGTTTTGTCATCCTAACCAGGGAAAAAAGATGCTTTACAACACTGCTAATCTTGTGTCCTACCCTTTTGTTTCATTGTTTTAACAGACACCCCCTGTTAACAGATGCCTTCAGTTTCATCATTCCTTGATAATATTCTTTGCGGGAATGAAAACTCACTGAATCATGCACAGCCCTAACCCTTTTCTGCTAATGCTTGCTGATGGCAATATTTATGATATCACCCAACTTGATCACTCCTGATTTATACTGTTACTTTCTACACCAAAAACACAAGCATGCACAATACTGTACGACTCTTAGCTATCTCAACACACACAGAATAAAAGACCTTTTCAATAGGACAGCTATGAGCAAAAAAAAGAAATAGTTGCCTTGTAACAGTGCCCTCCTTCAAATAGCAGGTATTTCTCTGATGGTTCATTTCAGAGCTTTTTAAACAGCTATTTGAAGGCCCTTAGTAGAGGCCATCAAAGACTGCAGTCACTTGGAAAAATTCAGAAATGGAAATAGTCAGGAGTACCAGCCTGTAGTCTCAGTCTACTTTCTCATGCAACCGAAGCTGTGCTGCAGATTACATGCACTGCAACAAATAAGAAGCTTCCTGAAAATGGGAGAAAAGGATATTGAGACCACACAATGTGGCTGCAGTACTTCAATCAATCTGAAGAACTAGGTTCTGTTGGCATCTGCACGATCTTGGGCAGGATCATTTTAGGATATTCCCCTCATTCCTGTA
This sequence comes from Perdix hodgsoniae, assembly GCA_035772895.1. Lineage (NCBI taxonomy): Eukaryota > Metazoa > Chordata > Aves > Galliformes > Phasianidae > Perdix > Perdix hodgsoniae. The sequence goes on from JAPSGF010000108.1 coordinate 896,304, forward strand.
GAAACGTGACAGAACATTGATGTCCTCATCACTATCAGTTAATGCACTTCTTATCTAGAGCAGCTTTGTACTACTCTTAAATAAAGCTCATCACAAGCTGACTGTAGGTTCATCACGTAGCACAAATGTAAGTAGTAACCACCCAGTTAAAAGTAAGCCTGAGAGGCACTCATATGCTTTTATTCCTTTAGGCTGAAGTCAGGCACCACTGCACAACTCTAAGCAAAAGCAGCTGGAGCCATTGATCAAGAACTGGAGGATACATTAGTCCTCATTCATGGCAGTCTGGATGACAGAACAGACAGACAAAAAGACAGTGGGTCTACATAGGGGAAAATGATTGTTCAGAGCAGACAAACTTTGGGGTGAAAAACTTCCTTTAACAACAAATCAAACAGGTTGCCCAGAGACATTTTTCTATCTCCAGCCTTAAAGGTTATGAGTTATTCAAGACAAGACCAGACAGAGCTATCAACTATCTCACAGCTGATCCTACCTTAGGCAGAAGGTTGTACTTAGAAACCTTCCAGGGTCTAAAACTTGCAACTGGGTTTATCCCATAATTGCCACTGCCAAAGGTAACCCAGATATTTGAAGAAAAACATTACACGCAAAGGAAAGAACAATTAATAATTGAGTCAAGGGGAAAGAAGAACGTATGGAAAGGAGAGTGTTTTACATGTAACTTCCAGATGTGTGTGCAGACATATTAACACAGCTTTTGCAATGCACAGAACATCATGTTTGGAGAAGAAAAGCCACCATATTTATGGAGAGAACTACACCAAAAGTACTTCTGATCAAATCTCTCATAGTACATTCACATCCTTACAAAGCACAGTGTTTATGATGAATACACTGCAAAGACTATTTTCATGTTTCCTCGAAATAGTAATACTCATAGGAAAAACAGACAAGTTTGAAGACTGAACTGAACACTAGCTATCTTCTCTATCAGCAACAAGTGAAGCTAGGAAAATTCTATCTTTCTCACTCCTCAGAAATTTATTATCTGTCCTTATGATATTCACCACTGCTTGTCTCCACTTTCTCTCGCTGCTTTCATCTCTCTCACTCAGTGGGTAAAAGGCAAGTTACACTTTTCCAACCTGAATGTGAAAATACCCTGCTAAGCACCATCTTCCCCTCACTGGATGTCAGAGTTGGCTATTTTCGACCGTCTTCACTGGGTAGCCATGCGTACATCTCTTCTTTACAGCCAAGAGTGGGTAGCAACTGCAACTAAACTAACCTCTTTTTTTTCCAAGATATATATATATTTTTTTTTTGGAAGACATATTCAGCACGTCTCATTTTTAGGCAATGTTAGATATGAGAGAGATATTAACTTCTCTCAATCCCAACGGTTATAAATCAATGCATCTTTTAAATAAATTTAAAAAAAAAAACAGATCATGTTGCCGTATCTCTCCCATTTATTTACAACAGGGAAAAGCCAAGCACGTTTTTCAACCCCTTGCCAACAAACTGATTGTTCCTTGGCTCAATCTGTTCAGCATATTCCAGACTACAGCAAGGAAGTTATTTATCCTCAACAGTTTGGCAGTATTGAGCTGTGTTAAACAGATGCTGTCTTTTACACCCCAGTCATAAATACTTATCACTGGTGGAATTAAATATCTTTGTATGTTAGGTTTTCTTTGTTTCTGGAGTTCAAGTCATACGTTAAAATATTTCATTCTTTATCTGCGCTCATGTTATTTGCTAATTCTAATAGAAAAACATTGTTTAGCTCAGTTTGCAGCATTAGGATTTGCCAGTGGTTCTTTAAGTACGTTCTTCTATACCTCCAAGATCTGACAGATAATAGCACACATTTCTCATGCAATAATTTTCAGTTCTCATCAAGAAGCACATTCAGTGAGAGCTGTGAAAATTGCAAGCAAGTAACTGAAATGTCAGGAACTTGTGAAGGAAATTATCACTACCAGCTAAGGTGTTTAGTTCATGGACAACTGTCATGAAATAAATATCAGTCTCTCAGCTTATAAATTTCAGTCTCTTTACATCATCAAGAGTCAATACTAAATCTATTATTCCTTCATAAATAGCCTTCTACAGTAAAAGCCAGATTCTAGAAGTACAGGCAGTTAGATTTTATGCATGTGCAACTGCTTCATTCATTCTTCAGTTATGCAGTTTTCCTACCACCTAGTTCACTGCTCCCTCTACATCTGTTCATACACGTTCATCAGTTCATATAACTCTCAAAAGATAAAATAGGTATCCCAGAGTGGAACATAACAGCTGGAAAAACAAAAGTTATACTCAACACAGGACAGAATGGGCAGAAATGTTGCTGCATACGTTCTCCTGCTGAATGTCTAACAGTACGTGCAATAAGAAAGGATACTTTCACTATCAGGGTGAGGTAAAAATCCCAGATAATACAGAATTTTCTCTTATAAATAAGTTTATGTAAGAAATTTAGAGCACGGATATCACTAAAAATAAAGGAATGAAACTAACTGATAATCAGGAGATGGGGATCTATGGTGGAAATGACTGCGAGTATGGCATAACAACAGCAGAATGAAACTAAACATGAGCATTACTTGGATAGAACTGAAACAGAAAACACACATGGTTGATCTTCCCAAAGAATAACTTCTAGTGAAAAACCTCTAGTGAAATCAGCATGGTTCTGCAGACAGCACTTTTCAAATCTGCAGCAATAATTTCTTACAGTAGGATCCCCAGCAGTATATCCTCTAATCTTAGCAACAGAAGAATCAAAACAGAAGAGTCATCTCAGAAAACAAAAAAAATGGATTTTTCCAATGCTTTCACACTAAGTTTCCTCAGCAAATCATGTCAGGAAAGTCATTCTACAGAGCAAACAAACATTTAGGTCAGAAAGCTTATTTACAACATCCAAAGAAAATCCACGGCTATGACAAAAATATTCCTGGTCCAGAAACGTAACTGCTGGAATGCATGCTGTAACATCCCAGTAAGATGTAGTTGGACCTTAAATGATGATCAAGCAGATAAAGAAATAAAGATGGGTGACACAAACTTTCAACAAACAATTGATTATTCACTTCAGCATTTAATAAAATATTTAAGGAAATAAAATAGTCACAAGCCGTAGTTTCTTGCTTTTAGCCTGGAGTATAACTTGTGCATTGAGGTCACAAGAAAATGCTGAATACGTCTGTGTATATGCGTGGGGTGCAATGACAGATTGAGTGGATGGCACCAGAGAAAAGCATGGAGCAATTCTGTGCAAGTCATCTCTGTGGCAAAGAAATAAAAATAAATATGAGTGGCTGAAGCATAGAAGCTTGCAAAGTCAGGAATGAGATTAGAAATCTGTTCCTGATTTCAGCCATTAACATTTTAGCATTGCAATTTAGTGTAAACCACTGCTTTGCTTTTTTAAGTGCCAATCATGTGGGTGGCATCGCCTTGCTTATTTCCTGCTATTGCTTGAAAAATTTATGAGTCTGAGATGCAAGAAGCGTTTTTCATTCGTTGTGTAGAATTTTTCTCCTACTGTTAAGTTCTTCTCCAGTGATAAACAGTGCATATTTTTTTATTTTTTTTTTTAATAAGTAGGTGGTATTTGCTAACCCTTTGTTTTCAGTCATCCTCCGTACACATATTCTAAAACTAGAATACCATCTTGAATTAATGTTTGGAAGAAAGAGTAATGAAAAGACTGAAACTGAAATATACAAGAATGACTGTTCAACAGTATTAAATCTGCTTTTAGGAGCACAACTTTTCCACTGATATTCTTTTTCCTGGAAGTCTGGCAGAGGCGCACACGCATTTCTTTAATGGTTCCCATCTGTGCTCTCATCTCTGACAGGGAGCTGGCTGGTGCAGTACAGGACAGTTTGCTATCAGAGGCATCACTTGGGCTACAAAATCAAACCCACCAAGGCACACATTTTCTCAGAGTGCAGCACCACAGAAGATGAATTGTCTATCATGAACTAAAACCAAGTGAAGAACCTATCTGCACACTCCTCTGCAGTCAGCAAGCAAAGCCTATTGACTTCACCAAAGAAAGCAATTGAATCTCTCCTCAGAATACCGTTTTCAAATAGTTTCATTACCCACCTATGTCTGGGAACAGCACCTGACAAATAAGTATTGGTATTGTTTTAAAAATTATTCATGTATTTATTTTCCTATTGATTGCTATGTAACTTACAGTAAAAACTTCAGACATGACCCAGCCAGATTTATTTGCAAGTCGATTAAATAGTTAATTATTATTACTTTTTTTTTTCCCCCAAAATGAAGTTACTCAAAAATAAGAAAAACAGCTTACACAACTCATCTGGCTAGCTTTGCTATGCCACCATGTACTGCCCTTGTGGAGAACCAGAGAGAGGCATGGTGTCATTCAACACATCCACCCAGAGAGATTAACGTGGAGAAATTACACTCAACTAACAGCATAACTGCACCATGTAGATGCTTTTTATTTTGTATGATGAATATACAGTAGTATTACTGTATCCACAATTTGTGGTTATCTTGCCAGCAGTCCTGAGAGCAGCAATACATAATAGACAGAAAAAGCTGTAACAAAAAACGTACATGGCAGATGTGAGGAAAGGCTTTGGAGAGCACAGAAAGCCTGCAATCTCTCTTTTTATCTTTCCACTTAAATAAGATGGAATATTGATTCCTATAGTACGCTTTATTTTTTGTTTTAAACTGTAGATGGAACTGATCAGTAAAGCCTGAAAAACGTCAGGGGCAGGCAGGGTTTATCATCAGCAGTGCGTAATAATATAGGCAACATTTCTGTGCAGGTACGCAGCTGTCATTGGGAAGAAGAGATCCCACAGATGAAGGGACACAAACATTGCGTTGACAGAGAGGTGTCATACCCAGCTTTTCTCCAAATGTTCCAGTACTATTAAAGAATAATTTAATGCCAGGCTTTTCATTACTTCTATTTCAATTTTATTTTTTTTTCCCATGGAAACACGATCTCCTTTTTTTTATAGTTGTCAAATGTGTTGTGAAAATAAGTTAAAATCTTGCCCTTAAATGTTGAGCTCCCCATTTCAGCATATACAGTGTATTCCAACAAGATATATTAGACAATGACATTTTTCTTCTGTGTGTTTTTTTCAGGTGTTTATTCATACAACTCTTCATTAAATATGCATCTGCATATTGTTAATTGTTCATGGAAAAATACACGCATGAGATATGCTTAAAGGTCATTGTTTTTGTTTGTTTTTTTTTTAAATCCAAAGCTGATGGACCCACTATAGATTGTGTATGCTCAGGGCTTCACACCTGCCAATTTTCCATTCCAAATCCTACGAGCAAATGTTATTTACTATGTCAGAAAAGGTTATGAGTCCAGGACTTCAAAACTTGCAGTAGCACTTGAATATAGACACTATTAAATTTCACTAAGTCAATCATGGGCCAAGTTTCTAGCAATGTGTGATATCCCAGAAAACTAGGCTACAAAAGATTTATACTTTTATGCAGTGTCTGCCTTTCTGCCTGGAACTAAACTGGACTGCACTCTCATCCTGTCACACTACCCAAACAAGCAGGATAAAAATTGCCTCATCACTGAGGAAGAAGTAGAAAAATCAATTCCCATATTCTAGGAAATTGTAATTTGAGTAGACAATAAATCCATAGTACGTTGTCTCCTAGTTATCAAAGTCCCATAACGCTTTCAAAAGAGGAGGTCAAGAGCCTAAACCAGACTGCGTCCTAGTTGAACTGCAATTTACTTACCTCTCTTTCCTCTTACTCAGTTTTATCTAAATCAGATTCTTCCCCCCACATGAAGCCACGGTTGTTTTTTAAGCTGGCTTTGATCACCTATTTCTGATTGCTCCCTAGCCTAATACAAGCCCTGTAATTCCGCACCAGTGCTCACATCAACCACCAGGAATGGCAACATTAGGAATGCTGACCTACAAAGAACACCACATGGCTGCAGAGGTGTTCCTAAGCACCATGCTGTGTCACCTACCTCACCACTAGCCCAGATATCATAGTAATCCCAAGCTGGATATCATCCAAAGGTCTATACCCTATATATGTCACACTGCCAAAATTCCCCAGCATTTAGAGAGACCCTAATTTTACTAGTAAGTTTAGAAAAATAAATTTAACAAGTGATGACAATATGCAAAAATACAACCCAGGACATGCATATATAGAGAGAAGCAAGCATGGCTCTTCTTCCTGACTCCTTGTCAGCTAAGTCAATATTTAGATTTTCTCTAACTAGAGATAGCACAATGGAATATCCTTGAAGGTGTGTCTGTTTTTAGTTACCTTTTATGTATTCAGTTCCAATTTCATTTCAGTAACACTGCCAATAAGCACACTCTAAGAAGTTGTAGCCAGAAGTATGAACACCTATGAGAAAAAGTTTAATTGCACGAAAGTTTGTACTAAACAAACCTCAAAGCATTAAGTTCCCTTCCAAAGCAACCTCATTGCAATTTTTGAATGAATGAATGTTGAAGTGCATTTCCAAATAATTACTTCTGTAACGTTTTTCCCTTAGCTCTGGGAATGCAGAAGACGTATCACCCACAACTCTCAATCATGTGTCTTAATGACCATCATATTAAACACCACAAAAAGTACGATTTCGTACAGCAGCACAGAGATCTGCCAAAAGTGCAATACACTAGTCAGGTATTTTTTCTTTTTTCCTTACAAAACTCAAGGCATGTTTTCTCTGCACGCTCTACAGAAAATGTTATCTACATTGATTATCAGTACATCTACTTGAAGATTAAATTACTAAATGTTTTTTCTTCATTACAGAGCATCCTTATCTTCAATAGACAATAAACAGCCTCAGTACATGTGAAGAAGGATATGCTTACAAAAAAGGGGCAATATCATCTCTGTCTCTCTAAAGACATGAAGCATGCCATCCATCTACAAAGAGTAATTGCAGTTAACACCTAGTTTTGTAACCACGCACACCCTTCACTGTACTTTAAAGCTATGCTTTTAATGCCTTTCTAGGCTATGTGTTTTGATAAGTACAGCAAAGGACTACTAATGACGTATTTGCAGATTTATTGCTTATTTCAGCTACATTCATTGCACAAAAAGATTATCACGTGGCAAATCAAAAGCAAGAGGAATATTCAGACAAGAGGACAATAAACACATATTTAACACATCCTAGTACTAATAAAGATGAGCATTGGGGCATTTTCTCAGGAAATGTATATATAATTGCTTACCCCCAAAGAACCCCCTGGCAATTAAGATATACTCATCATAGTGCAACCAACTATGTCTATGCGTGACCTCGTGTATAAGTAAGGTCACACCAGCCTTATTATCACTGACGTTATCTCAGTGAGTAATTGATTGGAGTTGGATCCTTCTTATTGATTGCTTTGGAAATGTGCTGCAAGTCTTCAAAATGAAAAGCTACTTGCTCAAGGAATTGTGGGACAAGCGAAAAAGAGCAAAAAAAGGAGAGCTTAAGGCATATAGTCATATAGACTCCATGTTTTGGTAGAGCCACTCATTCGAAGTACTTGCTGTAAGTGGGAGCAGATGAAAGGGCTGTCCAAAAGCCTTCGTCTTCTCCTGACTAAACAAGCATGACTGAGTTCACAGTCAGTGATGTTTTCATTTTGAAGTTTCTTTGTTATGGGAATTTGGACCTGCATAATCTAATCAGTTCATCAGTAAAGATACAGAAGACAAGAATTAATATTAAAAATATTAATATTAAAAAAAATTAACAAAAAAATAAATTTGAAAGATAACAAAACTTAGCATCTCCAGCTAAGCTGCATAACCACTACCTTCATGCAGGCCTCCATTATTCATGCAGCAGAGAGAAAAAAAATCAGATGCACTCAAGCAATATTAATCAGAAATAAATACCACTTCTCCCACTATGGCGACAATCTCCTTGCAGAAATAGGCATGCGTAATGATGACCATGAGCTTCACATTAACAGTTTTCAAAAGAAGGAAGCATTTCAATAGAGTCACACCCTGGCACCCTCTGCCTCTGGAGTCGACACCCTGCCAGTGCCATTGGTTACATGTCCTTTTGGTAGCTCAGTGAGAAGGCAAACCTAAGCATGAAGGAGATAAGTCATCATAATATGGGCTGCTCAGATTCTGTGATAACAAAAACCAGATAATTGTCCTGGGATTAATTTGCCTGGACAGAAAATAATATCCAGACTAAAAGATGGAAAGGAACCACTAATGGGAACATTGACTAAATAGAAGAACAGTTAATTTTCCTTTGAGCTAAAAACAGAGTTTAATCATTTTTTAAAGGGCACAAGTCTGCCGAGAGAGAATAAAATGACAGAGTATAAACTTCCCAATGTTAGTACTGACATTTGGCTAAGTAGTGCTCACAGTACAGGCTAAAACTTAAATAATAAGAATACGGAAGGGCCTTTCAAAGTTTTTTAGATCGCAGTCCACAGATGCAAAAGCAATCACGCAAGCTTCATGGTTTGTGGCAAGAGCGTGACAGTAACCAAGACAACAGCACAAATGCTTTCTGCAAATTCCACTTATCAGAGCACACAGAATACATATACCAGTCTACTCTTTGCTCCACATAAAGCCCAGTCATCTATGTATGCCTAGGATCTAGTTAAAACCAAAGCTCTGCCTCAACTAATTAACATTAACTCTCACATTTATCATGCTTGCTTTAAGTCAGAGGGTGCACGGTCAGGGGTTCAAATTAGGGAAGAAACCAAAGAATCTGTTACCCCACAACAAAGCAAACACAAATCTTCAGTTTCCTGTGGCAAACCAGACAGTGTAGGAGTACCCATACAAGGTTGAACCTCTATAAGTACGTTGATCTACTGGTCTGCTGCACTATATCATCCATACTCAACAGCATACACATTTCATCATACTTGCCCAATCCCCTGTACTTCTCTTAGATCTAAACACATAGTTGAAGGTTCCAAGTCTACACAGTAACGCTGCATTTGAAACTGGATTCCCTTTTCATTGGGAATGAAAGAACAAATATTTCATATTAACCAGTCTCGAACTCTAGCACTTCAGCACAATGTGAACGCATTGCTGAAATTTGAAATAGGTTCCATTAAATTTCAGTGCATCTCTGCTCTTACTGTTTTCTAGTCAGTTGAATGCTTATCTGTACAAAACCTTCTGAGTTATGTTCATCATTATTTCCAGGTTCATGGCTGCTCCAGCTTCCCTGACAGGATCAGAATGACCTCATTCTTCACATTCATTTGTTCTCCTCATAAATAAATTTTCCAGGTCACAAAAGTTCACTTCAAAGAGGTGTCTTCTTTTGCTAAGCCCCATAACATGCCAGTCATCTGGATGCGTGATGGTCTCTAGTTACCTACTTCATCACGGGCTGTCTTGGTGCACTTTTCCTTTTCCCTTACCCACAGGTTTAGTTCAAACCTTACTGAAGCCTAAGGGCTTAAGGCAGCTTTTCTTCAGCCCTTTCCAACTTCAATTAAATCAGCCCTCATTTTCAAGGTTGCAGTTCTTCATACTAAAATAAAAATCACATTCAGCAAAACATGTCCATCTATCCTAGCCACCAGTCATTATCAAATGCAAGCTAATTCTTCCCTCCTGAAAACATGGGTACCATCTGGGATAAACATGACAATCTGCTTTCTTTAAAAAAAGAAAAACAACAACAACAACAACAACATCTGGTGTTAGTCTCTCTTATTTAATAAGCTCTTGAGTCACCACAGGTAACAGATCTCAACGTAAAGGCTACAAAACTCACCCCCACCAATACTTTACTATATGTGCACTACAAAGTCATGATAATTTTGAGACTCAGTCCTTTTTACTACAGGTTCCACATCATTCGGTTCTGCGACACTGTGAACAGCAAGGACAAATAACAATACTCCATCCCTTATGTAAAACTGATTTATTTTGCCATGCATAAATGTTAATACCAGTATCCAATTACTATTTGTTGCCTTCTCTTGATTATTATTTTTACAGGATCTCACATCTGCACTTTTATTCCCCAAGACCCTTTTTTATTCTTTGTGAGTAACATCCCAGATACCTGATTCTTTTTTGACATCTCTTTTAAAGAAATTCTCAGACTTCTCAGAAAGCTCTGTATTAGTCCAGTGGGTTTTTCTCAAAGAAATCTTATCCCCATTTCTTGATGGTAAGCAGAAGCAACACTACAGATAACTGTAAAGGCACAGAGTAGAGTTTCTTGTGGAGGAAACACACGTGCTGCCATTGTAACCATAGGGAGTACTTTTTGCCTCCTTTTATTTATGTATTTTATGAGCTCCTAAACCAAAAATCTAAGGTGCTGCACACTGAAAACTTGCTATGTACTCAATTGCTGAAACTTTGAACAGTCTAATAGTGGACTTAAAGAGATAACAGTTACCTATAAGCAATTACAGGAGTTGACTGTATGCTGAAATAAAAATTGAGTTGATCTGCAATTTTTCCAGGAAGCCTTCTGCTTTTGGATTCACTTTTATCATTTTTTGCTCATATTATTCTGCTGCATTTGCAATAAAAGCCCAACTGGCAGACAAAATATAATGAGTTATCAGGCTCATATTGCTTGTTCTGGGAATTAAAACAGGCTAACACTTTCTCAGCATGCAGCAAAGTTTTATAGGGAAATTGTTTCTGTAAAGAAATTTGAATGTAAAATACCCGTTAGTTTAGAATGGTTTGAAACATTTCAGAAAAGGTCAAATCAGTACCTACATTCACATCTGTAAAATACTTGTAATAAACTTAAAAATCATCCTAAAATATTTTAACAGAGCATCTGCTTGCTACTCGTAACTACTTAGCAAAGATTACTGTGTTAAATTAAACAGTTTTGAGCTTTTTTCACACAATGCATACAGTTTGAAAATCACACATGTAAGCACCTGCAAGTCTACAGAAATGGAATTAGTTGTGAGAAATATATGAAGAAATCATCAAATCTTAAAAGTGTAAAATAATAGGTAAAATTGTCTCAGAGAAGGATCTGTTAATAAAACAGACTTGGGTAGCAGGCAGATATGGCTTCCCAGGCTCCCTCACAATCACCAGGAAAGGAAAATAAAACTGATGAAGCACGCTATACGAGGAATGAAAAAAAAAAAACAAAAACAAAAACATAGGCAACTTGTTGGTAACTGCAACAAACTCTTAAAATAGATGGCTGTGCTCGGCCATCCAGAACAGGACTTGTCTGTCATGTCACTGTGGGCACTGCTGAAATGCACCAGTTACCACCTCACTGTGCTTACATTCACTGTTTGGTTTCAAGAAACATTCAGTAAGTGCTGATGAAAGTCAGTGGGTGCCATTTTTTTTTTCTGCATGGGAGAATTCACTGACACAACTTGGCTTCATGCACACTTCCATGTCAGATGCCATTCTGTCAGACTGCCTCACTGCTGCCATCTGTCACACAGCAACAACAGAGTGTAATGGGATGTTGTCAGGAAGGTTCAACCTCTACTGCCTTACCACTAACATCCGCCTCTGATGCAATGGGCCAACATCATAAAAGGCATTACTTGCAGAGCACCTCTCACGTACATTCAAAGGTCTTTACTATAAATAGGAAGGTAGCACCTCTGTAGCTCTAGATTTTGTTTAGGAGGTTCAGGTAGAAGCTTTTTGCTTGTTCATAACACTCCCTACTTTCCTGTGCAAAGAGTAATGCACCAGGCAAGCATGGAACTGCTTCTTAGGGAATCAGCTGCTCCTTCCCTTCTCTCATTTCAACATGGCTCTCTCAAACATATCTAAATCAAGCAACGTTTGCTAAGCTACATCCATTGTCTGCAACTATAGGTTAACTCTGCTTGCACGTCTTTTGTTATATTCGTAAAATTATGTTGTCAAATAGTCAATGTAGTTAAATGTTAGCGTGTATCTGAAAAAACATTGCTCCACTAACGTTTAAGGATGCTCGAGCTATTTTTCAGACTACAAACATTTTAAACTAACAAGGTTAGATACTTTTGTTACATCATCAGCACAATCATCTTCCTCTTCTTGCATTAAAAGCAAAGCATCAGACACCTGTCCTTCTACTTGCTGCCAAAGCTGACTCAGCAGCATGCTTCAAGCTTTCTGTCCTCTATTACTGCTCAAATTCTTCATATGAAAATCAGTCATGTTCATTATGTGAAGTTTTGATGCTTCAAAACCTAGGAACACACAAGTGCGTTTTCTATGCGGAAGCTCAAAATATGATTTACTAGCAGACTGCATATAGGAACAACCATGAATGAAAGGTTATAAATGATCTTACATGTATCTAGTCTTCAATTGGAAATGGGTGCACTAAGTTGCGTTTAGTATTTTAGCTCCATTGTACCGAATTCACTGCCATTAAATTCCATGGCACCAGCTAAACACAGGCTTTCTCCATACCAATCAACTGCCCAGTAGTCCTAACTACAGTTAGTATGAATGGTTTTCCTGTCACCATAATTACTCCAAGTTCCATATTTGTCTTTTATCTGAAGCACTGAACAGAATGTGCCAAGGAGCTGCAGAACCTCTCTGAAGGCAGCCAGCTGCTGTGTGTGACCCTCAGCAGTCAATCACCCCTCTTTGTCATGCACGTTTCTTTCTGTAATGTGCAGCTGGTACCTTAACATAGTTCACATGTGAAGCTTTTTTAATGCTTTCTCAAGAGACCATCTGAAGACAGGCTGGGCTGGGCTTGACATAGGAACTGCACAGATTCACAGGCCTGGGTTTTGCTCCCCTCATTCATCCCTGCAGCATGACGCCGGTACCCATTTCCCCTTCCCAGAGAGATCTGAGCATTAAAGGCATTTCTGCTCCTCAGCTCTATTCACTTAATGGCTTATGGGACTTCAGAGAGCTTCTTGCTTTCCTCTGTTATCAGAGACACCAGACCTTGACAGAGCAAGAAACATGCATATTTCCCACCTGGTAATGAACTGTCTGCTAAAGGAGAAGTAAAAGGAAGGTTAAAAAAAATAAAAGGCATGTTTGGTTTCTAAATTGTATCATTAGTCTAAAAAGAATGAATGACTCAGAACATTTTCTACTTTCAAAACCTCTTTGCATATCTTTGCTTTATTCCCATCATCTGCTAGATAACACAAGCACGCAGGTGCTGGAAGGTCTAGGATAACCACGGTTCAGTTCCACAGTCATCTACCAGCACCACTAAGTAGGAGTCTAATTACTAAGAGAGTGAAGCAAGAAGAATTTTAAGAATAATTTCTTGGCAAAATATTATCATTTTACAAGTTACCTGTAAGTCATCATAAACCCACGATAATCATTTCATTCAGCAATTTCCCATATATTCTTGTTTTGTCTAACTTTTCCTTCTCACAGATTAACCTTTTGAATCAGTATGCCACCAGGTTCAAGAACAGGTTGAAGCTCAGTGAGATGCATAGTTGCACTGCTAACGTTGCTGGAACATCTCTGTTTTTCAGTCATCATTGGGCTGATACCTTTTTTTTCCTGACATCCTAGGCTTCCCTCCAATCTGCCACTCATTTATGATTCAAGGACAGGAATCTGCATATCAATTATAGTATATCAACTTCGTAATCATTTGCTCTTCTCTGTTTCTGCTGGCCAATTGTTTACACCCCTCCCCAGCTGTTCTCCCAGGTTGCTTTGTTTTGCTTTTCACATCATTGTAGCTAATACTTGAAGGGTCATCACTCTTCCAAGATCAGGACTTTCTACAAACTTAAGGGGTTCTACCCTAGGAAAGAGAACACATCTTGGACACCAGTTGCTTCTTTTATTGCTGACATCAGTAACAGGACTGACAAGGCAGCCCATGCTACTGCCCTGCAGAGCAATGCTGTGCACTGCTGCAGGATGCAAATAAAAAGTGAGGAACAGCATATTGCCATGGAAATGCTTACGAATGCCTTCACTTCTGATTGACACTACCCCAGGGAGTTTCCAACTTGCTGGGAACGACTCAAGTGTTAATCTCCCAGTTGCAAATAATATACCAATGATGTCTGGAATCAGAAAATAATCCTTTTCCTCGTGATTTTTTCTCTTGATTCGGGCTTCACAGCTCTTGCTCCATGAAACTATTGTCTTTATTCTTAATCTAGCTTTTGTTTTATTGTCTAAATAAATCTGTTGAAAAGTTATGTCTACAACTACAGATTGTAAAATAAAATAACCCTTTAACCAAGTCATTTTTGATATTAACAGGTATATAAACAAGAATTAGAATCCCTCAGAAGCGTTCCCAGCTCTTCTGTTCTTTCATGGGCATTTACAATCTGACCTTCACGAGACATTATCATCCACTGTCAACATACACACCAACAGATCCATTCATTTCCATCAGCCCTCCAACACCTATTAGGGCTTTTGTTAAAACATAAGCTACCACATGCTATTTTTGGTACTGCATCTCTTTTTATCTCATAAAGTAAACTCCCACAAAACTTTAGCATGCTTACTGTATTTCCTTATCTAATACACTACCACTTTCCAGACCTTTCTTACCTGTCCAAGAGACTCCTCCTCCTTTTTCATGTCCATGAAGTCTCACCTTTCTAATCACTGTTACATGTTCAAAATATAGCACAAAGAAAATTCCTTTGCTTATGTTAATCCTATCTACTAAGTCTTTCAACAAGCGATTTCTAACAGAGGTCACTACAATATCTTACTATCAGCCTTGGAAAACCATCTCGTCATGATCATCATTCATATTTGAGTAAGGTGTAGATTTTCTTAGTTTTGTAATCGTGACAACTGGAAAATGACTTTGAATACAACTAAGCAGTAAAGACAATACAAAGGCTAATCTCCTTAGCAGATAGTAATGAATAGCAGTACAACTTCACAACTTAACTTTGCTTATCAAGAGAAAATCAGACTTCAATTGTAAGTTGCTAGGCAGAACTTCATTCACTGTCCTTTGGACAAACTCTACTGAGTTACACGGCTGATTAACAAGTTCCCCAAGGAACAAAAAAGTGGCAGTTCAAAGTACAGTGGTCACATTTACACAGCGGTCACCTTTGCAAGATTGTTGTGCATATCTTTCATCTCAGCTGATCTCTGTAACACTTCAACTCAGACTCTCTAGTGCTACTGAAGGAACGTGAATTGGAAGCACAGTAGTCATTAGGAAAGGCAGACTTGCATGTTATATTGATCTACTCGTGGCTTTGTCCTATCACTTCACTACCAAGCTGTCCTCTCTGAGTACTCTATTGGTGATAAAATACTTATTCATTTAATTACTTTCATTAGTGATGAACTTCAAGCTTCAAAACATGCAACAAAGACAAGAGACTAATTAGGTATTGAGTTGTCTTCATCAGATTCAGTTCAGTTAATCCCCAACTGTTCCCATTCAATTATTTCAGAGTATATTTTTCCTCCTTAAATGGAGTTACTACCCAACGCACAATATCATCTCACTAAAGTAAAGTACAGTACAGTAGGTCATTTTATGATAAGATATATAGGAGATCCAGAACTGTTGCACGGTTTCAAGCCAAATTAGCATGGCAGTAAGATAGGAACTTTCTCGAGCAATTCATACCTCCTCCAGCCTAAGTGAAAAGTACAAGGATAAGGGAAAATAATTTAAAAATAAAATAAGGTATTATCCTAGGAATTGTGTAGGATCTAACATTTTTCAGCATTCTGTGTAACTCAGTGCTCTGACAAAAACAAATTGTCACACTGCATAAAAACGAGGAAAAGCAACAAGCTCAGTGTGCTCTCTTAGCTAAAGAGACTCCAACCACATGAGGTGAATAATTAGTACAACAGAATGAATTTAACTTAACTTCATTTACCATGTGTTAAGAGCATGACCAAGTGTCGGGCATCAAATCACTTCAGTCGCACATGGCTACAATTCATCCCGTTGAATTGCATAACTAGGAAACCTCCAAACAAGTAAATATGATAGAAGCCAAAGAGCATCTCTCATGGAAAAATGAAGGTTAATCAGGTGAAAATACCGAGTGGTTCCTACTGTAGACTTATCTAAATGTGGATGTCTAGTGAAATCAGACAGATAAGACTTAATTTTCTGAATTTTGTTTTATTACTAATGCTTTAACTGGTTCTATGATGGAAATAGTAATCTTTCCAGAGGCTGTCTAATGATATGCATGACAATGATATTATGCATACGTGACTATCTAGTAGCAATAATGCACTTTGTTGGCTAGCAGCAATGGCAGTCTATTGAAATAACTTTGTGTGGTCCATATCATATAGCAAAAATCATCTCTCACTAGCAAACATCTTAGAAACCCTCACACTCATTTTTATGGAAACACTAAATAAACAAAAAGATAAGGTTTGTCAGTAACTAAAACCTTATTAGAGGGTACGCCTTAAAAATATGGCCTAAAACAATGCAAGTAAAACCTAGGAGAGATAAGGAAAATCAAAACAAAACACAAACCAATCCTGTCTCTCACCCCTCACCATGTAAACAAAAAAAAAAAAAGGGAGAGAGAGAGAGAGAGAAAACCCACAATGAACTCCAAAGTCTACTCGTAAGAAATTCAGGCAGCAAATCCAAAACTGAAAATGGGATACAAATGAATTTTGTGTCTTATGACCAAAGCTACAGGGAACTGTTTATCAGAAATTCAAAGTCCAGCAAACGAGCCCCCTAAAGGCTCACTTGGAAAAGCTTGAAAACAGACTGGCATTTTCCCATCGGGCTTAGGATGAAAAGCAAACCTGAGAGCTGCCAATATTTATCTCTCTACATTTGGAGACTGTGGTTTTTATCTGCGGAGAAAACCAGCTGGGGAGAAGAAAGGCAGAAAGACTATGAAACTAGAACAAACACTTTACAGTTCCATTCACTCCCCTCCTCCCTCCCAAGATATTTCTCTGCTGACATTAATTAAAATTTCTTTAGGGTTATGCACTTGAAGAGTTTGCCTTCTTTTCATTCTTAAATAGCTTATTCACCATGTGATGGATTCTGTTCTGCTTGGTGAGCTAAATGCCGCAGGGCAGGGAGAAAAGTGTATGGGAAGATGCTGTTGCCAGTGGTCCCAAGCACATGGGTGGAGCTCAACTCAAACGTCAGCACGACAACAAGAAAGATGAGAATATTCTAGCACCAAATGGCTCAAGAAAGACATGGACAGGCTTCTATTGCCCAAGTGGTCACAATTTTAGGGCAGCATATGAAGGGGCTCAAAGCCCCACAGCAATAGCAAGCTGTCTGTTGCATATTCCATCCACTAAATACAAATATTTGACTTGACAAGATTGGCTGTGGTCTCACACTTCCTCCATGCCATTATGACTTCATGAAGAGAGACAGAGCAAGATTCTGTCAGCATCATTTATTTGCAATGAGGCATCACTTGTTACTTTTGCATGAGACTGGAACAAATAGATTATCCTGAGAAACTGAGCATACTAGACCACAGTCCTAGCTTTTTTGTTGTTTCAGCTTCTTGCTTTCCTTTGTACTCACTGCTACATTTACATTTTGTTTGTTTCTCTGTATAGCCCCCCTAGTAGAATGTTGGGACTTTCTAACACAGGCTACATTATGTGACAAGTTTTGGAGTTTTGTCTTGACTTCGTGTTGCATCTGCACATGGCAACAGAAAATAAGTGAGCTATCAGGTCATAAACGATGACAAACTAAGTTTGTTATCTATTGATTTAGTGGGAATTCTGGTTAGAAAAGCTAGATGCCTGTGTGCTTGCTAATCACAAGAATTTAGATGGAGGATGGGTGTGCCTTATATAGAGCACCAGTCTGGCGTTGTTTGGAAAAAGCACAAAAAATGAATCAAGATCCCATGTTTCTTCAAGTTGTCAGAGTTGGCAGAACTTCACAGAAAATTTCGTGAGAAAATCCGTCTAGGTATTGCCTCTGTCTCATAGGGTCCAAACACTTATGGTCTGCCTCATACGATAGTACAGCATAAGCTGGTTCCTACAGCAACCAACAGACAAAAAGCTTATGCAAACACCAACATACCACAGGTTTTCCACATGATTTCATGAGCAACAACATCTTGCACTTCGCAGCTGGATTTGCCTATTTAGATGCAGAATACAAGGTTGAAATATGATAAAAGCAAGTCACATCTTCTGATTAGTGGGGGAATTTCAGCAGAGCTGCCAGGCTTACTGGCAGTTCAACAGTGCTCCAACTACAAGTTTAAAACTGCCTGGAGAATGAGGGCTGCAGCAACATTCAGGCAAGCAGAATAAGTTATGGGAGAAGCAAACAGCCATCCTACCGCAAGCCAAACAAAGCATTCCATCGTGTTTCTGAAAATAACTCATATTTTCAGACAAATATATCTAATGCCTTAGGGCATCTTTTGTCCGTTTAGTCTCTTATATTTTGAATCAGATTTTCTTTGATTTTTCCATCTAAATTAAACTTAGATGGAGAAAATGAAGGCACAGACTCGTTTTTCTGCAGTCTACCACTTTTGGTAGTTCATGCCAGTTCAGTTGCCAGAAAACATCCCAAATCACTGCTATTTTCCTGCATCCTGCAACCAAACATTGCATGTTATGGGCTCCCAAACAATGATGGCTGGGTAAGAGCATGTAGATGTTTATTTTCCCTCCCTGAAAAAAGATCCTCAAAATCCCTGTTCTACAGCGAAGTACATCAAACACAACTTGACTCACAACTAAAGATGCCTCTGCACTGTTATTTAAAAATGTCTTTCATCAAGAGCGATGACAGGTGACTGCTACTCTGCCCTGGCTTACAGTGTGCCTGCTCAAGTATGCTCTTAATTGGCAAGCGCTTCCCCACTTAATATCTGATCTCACATTTCCACGGAATCGCGGTAGTCAGTACCAATGGCACGCATGAGCTGAGATGGATTGAAGACCAAATATGCTACATGGTTTAAATTGCCATTAAGATTATTAGCTGCTTCAGCTATCCGTAAAGCAATAAGTGAGTTCTGATGGAAGACAAATACAGTGCTATGTACTTCTCTTCAAAGGAGTACCAGCTGTAAATTAAGATGGAGTTTTACAAATCTAAATCAGTAGAAAATACAGATTTAATTCTGCGGACTACAATCAACTAAGATTTGGGAACCACACAAACTAAGTGTATGTTGGGACAGCCCACACTTTTAGGCATGTTATGACATATAACGAAATGTAATCTTAACATTTTTATAAATTAATTGATTACTCCACAAAAGAGCAGAATTCCATAATTTTAAATTTAATTTATATTTAATTTAGCTGTAACTTCCCAAGAGTGCAAAAAAGATCACTGAAGGAATGAATATTTAAAAATGAGTTGCAATACAAAATAAAGTTTATTTTGTCTCAATAAAATGAGAATGCATAAATATTTCATCAAATCAATCTACCTCCCAAACAGGTTTTTGCTTTATTGTCGGTATTATTCAGGTCACAAGGCCCAAGAGCTGTTGAACTGTCAGCACATGCCATTCTTACCAGGACCAGAGTTGCCTGTGCAGATAGGGAATCAGCTTTTCCTTGGTATAACAGTGTTAACTACTTCATCTGATTTTTCCTAGTTCTTTTACAACAAATAAATTGAGGTATCATTTACATGCATAGCATAATTTCCTAAGCGGGCATGCAATCCTCATTGGGAGTACTCAGTAGAACACGTAGCGCAAGGAAAGACGTTTCACCACTTTTTCTTTTTATATTAAAAGTGCTTCAAGTTCTCGAGGAATGTCAAGGGTATTTCACTAGCTACTATTCTGTTACTTTTAGACGCTTGTCAATCTGTGACGGAATGACAATAGAGAAATCGAGTATAAAGCAACCATTACTCCAACCATGAAGTGAGAGCTCCACTCTGAGAAGAGACTCAAAAGGAAGCTAGATGGTAGATAAGATGGATTTGGAGATGACAGAGAGGAAAAGGAAGAAAAAAAAAAAACCTAGAATACTTTTCTAATGTTTTTCAGGAAACAGGATATGTAAGTTATCTTTGAATTAATGGCACTGCATCACCGCATCCAAGTAATGTATAAACTTATCTTTTTGTTTTATCTTTTGTTTTTCTTTTTTGACTTTACCTGTAACATTAACTAAAAAAAGTTTGTTATCAATCAAACTCATTATATTACCATCCCTATAAACTGGAAAATTGCTCACCCTGCATAGACCCATGTTAGATCTAAAAAATCATCTTCATTAAATTATTCCTCACCTTCTCTTTCACATTGTTTTGATGTAAGAGACTTTCATTCTAGAGAGGGGCCAGGCAGCACGCATTCATGAAAACACAGATGACAAAAAAAGTAAAAAGAAAATTAAATTTTAAAAAAAGAAATCTTAAACAAATTGCGTATGGACAAATGAGAGAATTAAATAAATAAATAGAATGGATTAAATATTTCCATAGTATTTCCTAGTCATTTGCCTTTGACCAGATGTTTCTCTGCCCATGGTTCATAACTCATGCTCAAAGAGCATTTTATGGAAAGTGTTTTGGGGGATTGCTGCATTGTTGCTGGTGAAAAGGCAGGTAAAGTAAATTGGGCACTTTCCTGCGTGGAAACAATCACAAACACAAATTACACAAAACATCAGTCCCAGAGAGCAGTTATTGAGACCCCACACACAATTAAAATTGATTAGACAGAAACATTGTTGGTACAGTCAGTGGAAGCTTTGAACATTCTGCAACACAAAGGGTCAAGCTCTAGCAAAGTATTATCGAGACAAGCTTTTCTCTGTATATCACATTAATTGAAAATCAGCACTGCAATCAGTGCCACCATTGAAAACAAAAGGAAAGGATATAACTAAGATTAATTAACACTGTACTAAAAAACAAATTTTCTTCTGTGAACTGCAGCTGTTTGTCTTATTTTCATTTTTTAGGAACAGCTGTGGGTGGGAGTAGAGGAAAAAAAATCACTGCTTTGTGAAGATCACAGTCAAACCTGTTCCTTGAACGAAATCCTTTGCTAAGCCTGTCTTTGGCACAGGAAGTGATACAAAGGACTTTCCTCTGCTCCTGTTCCTACCATATCTGTGCTTAGTTGTGAAAACAATCTCCTGAATAGATGCCTTGAGAAACAGCTCCTAGCTCACGGGACTGCGCTAGCAATCAGACTGCCCTTGTTTTCCTATTAGCAATAATTAACTCTTCTTCCAGATCTTTATAGGCCAAAAAAAAAAAAGCAACCAAAAAAGAAAACAACTCAACAAACCAGTCTAATAAAATTGCAACCACTCAGCCCAAAGATCTGTTTTGAAGCAGTGAGGCAACGGCTCCCCTTCTCTACAAAGATGGCTTTCCCATGAGAAGCTCCAGTTCCTTCTACTGTGCTGGGTGGCATTTAGAGCACAGACCTGTAATCATACAGACGTGTTTTTGAGGCATGAATTTAAACCCTGAGTCACTAACGTGTTTAGCAGAGCACCACATGCTTGCAGGCTTTCTACCTATAATCTCAGGATTGGTTTTTCAGATAAGATAAATCTGTTCCCGTACAAATTAAATAAAGAAGTGCATAAATATCACTTACCTAAGTATTGATTTCGTCAAAGAAGGTTTTATTCATCTCTGTTTATTTTTAAATAACTGCTGTAAGTGGCAGTAGAGGAAAACCTCAGCATAATTTGTTCAAGGAACAGAGAGCTTTCAGACCTGCCGGTTTCTTATAAAAGCTTGCTAAGGCCATCCTTGCATCAATTATTTGGGAAACACTGATTCAATAATCCCTCGCTTTCAAACACTGAACAAGAAAGATAAAAAAAAAAGAAAATTCTCAAATCTACCCCATGCATAAATTCACCAATCTGTAACGATAACCATTAACCAGCACTGCTTTCATCAGTTCATGCCATGTTACTCACCAGGAGTAACAACAGGTTAGCACACCAAGCCCTATCATACACAGTTCCCTCAGAACCCCAGGTGGCCCCACGCAATGACCATCATGGTAGCCTCATAAAGCTTGTAGTTGTAGAAAGTAAAATGACAGACATGGGAAAAACCCGTTCATATTTTCTTTTCAAACCATCTCCAGCTATCTAAACCCCCAAACATTAACACAGTGGCTCCCTGGAGGTAAAGCTCAGCTCTGACACTGCCTGGATAGGTCACTCGGAATCACCCCTCACACCTCAGACTTGTTGGGTTTAATAGGAAGGAAAGCAAATAAGTACATAGGTTTCTGAAGCGCTATACACAAGTTTAAGACTATTTTTCCATTATTAAGATGACGATAGTTTCCTATATTTATATGACAAGCTTTTACCTATGAAAATGATAATATAATGTAAAAATATTGTTCACATTGACTGAGGTATACCAGGTAACTCAGGTAGCATTTTAATCAGTAATTGCTCTGTGCTTACAAAATATCTTTACCCATAGATATTTTAATAGGAAATAGAGTAATGATGATGCTTAGTAGAAAATGATGATAATCTATTAACATTCCCAAGATGGTCTAAAACTTGAGGTAAAAACTGAGATTTCCTGTTGTTTTGACCTGCATAAATACTCATTTAAAAAAAACCATTATAGACCAAACGTACTGCAACATAATGAAATATAATCACAACTCAGCGCTACCATACATATTTTGATTATAAAAGGAACTGAAGTAAATGTCGAAGATGATTAGTGAATTAACATTTATAATTACCTTAATCTAACACCTATGGGAAATTCCAAGTATTAAAACCAAATATGCTTAACATTAAGCTTCTCTGAGGTCATATACAGCAACTCGTACAATAACTTCAACTGCATTTCAGATTTTCTTCCCAATTATTTTTCAACAGGAAGGAAAGAAAAGAAAGAAATGGTAAATGGGATCTCTCACTCCCTTGCACTTAACTGCACGTGCCTGCTTTAAAACCGGACACTGATTAAAGATTTCTGAGAGGAATACATAAAGATGGTCTACAACTGATAGATTTATTTCACTGGGTCCCAGCAGATTGCTTCCGGGAGTAATCGTAGGACATGGACCAAATCTCACGACCATTCCCTTGTATCCCAGCTCAGCAAAGACCACCCAGGTCTGGGGTGCCCAGCTGGCTGACTGCTGTCTTCCAACCAGATGTACACACATCTCATCACATCCATACCACACTTTCCCCGACCTCCTTTGGGAAAGCATAGAAGGTTATGAAGGTGACCATTAGAGAAGAACTAGAATATAGTTTTATTTCTGAAAAATTCTAGTAAGAGAATTGTTGAGCAGCTCCAAATCTTACAAGTCCATACTGAAAAATCCATCTAGAAATGTCACAAGCCTGTCACTGTTAGTCAGCTGCCATTTTGATTCAAGCTTGTTAAAAAAAAAGTGATATCCATTTGGAACTAAAACATCTAACCAATCTGGTCTGAAAATCTGAATCACAGAAGCATATTTTATCAGGGATGCCCTGCAGCAGGATACACTCTTAATTTTTCACTTTTTAAGCCAATACAAAAACGTTTTTCCAGACAGCTTGGAGCACAGTACATGCAACATAATAATAATAATAATAATAATAATAATAATAATAATAATAATAATAATAATAATAATAATAATAATAATAATAATAATAATAATGATGTAGTGTTACTTACTCATTGATATTTCATGTCTACTTGTAATTAATTTCATGACTCTCTAGTAGCAACAAATTGCGTTACTTTTTTTATTTTTTTATTATTATTATTATTTTTTACAATTGCGTTGTTTGGTATTAACTGTCAGTTCTGCTTTGGAAATGGTTTTATTTGCAGGTAACTAGAATACAAATTTGTTTCTGCAACACATTTGAAAGGTAATCATAAAAAGAAAAAACAAAAATCGAACTCATGAAGCAGTTCAGTACTGTAGAACGAGGGTAGGCCACTGAAAAACCCATTTTCCAGCAAATTGTGATCCATTAACAAAACAGGAACTGCAAAACCAAGATAGCATCTGTCACCACTAAAAAATTATAAACTTATATTGGGAGATAATTCACAAATGATGAGAACGAATGACCACAAGCTGCTCAATAAAATCCAGAGAAGTTGTAAGATTTGTGAAGTACTGTACATCTTCCTAATGCTAATTTATACATAAATCACAGGAATACCAGACAACCATTTCCCCCAGTATGCCACCCACGCAATTCATTTCTCAATGTCCAGACTAAATGATGCCCATTGGGTTGCTTTGGAACGAAAGCGTCCAGAGATATGACATTAGAAATTCAAAAAGACAGACAAAATTCCAAGCTATTCTCTGCCTCTTTTCCCAATGCTTATTTGAGTGTAAATCCTTAGTCTGCTTAGATTATTGAACTGCTTAAAATGAGGAACTGCCTCTTTCTACGGCGTTGTGAGTACACAGGATGTGTGCTGAAATCGAGATAACTCGACATAGCAATGTCAGCATCCACCAATCCTTATTTATTTGCAGAATATTTCACTACTTTAGACACAGAGGGGAAAAGCTCTTCCAGTCAGCGCAATACAGGCTGATATACATCCGGACAGCCAATGGTACACCACAGCCATATAAAATGTTTGTCATGTCTTCTTACCAACATGACTTCACAGGAAAGGGTCCAATGCTTAATTTACTAACCTCTTCATGACCCCCACCTCTTAAGAGACTCAGCAGTACACATCACTCACCTTATATATTTGAATTTGATCAAATGCTTGCTGACTTTTCAGTTGCTAAGAAATTAACGTGCTATAATTGTACTAATCACATGGCATTAGCCATTGAGCTTTATTATTAACAGTTGAAGATTATTGTATATTCCATGTAAATGGATGACTTCTCCTATCCGACACAACATTGCCGTTTGATTCATAGTTTATTTTGCCTCTATAATTGGCATTGGGTATGAACCTCATTATTACCTTTCCTTTTAACATAGCTGGAGAAAAAAACTGGGGGAAGAGGTGAGATGGGGAGAAAAGTGCAACAAGCAACTGCTCAGAACATTTACCACAGTTTATTTATGGCATGAAGGTGATGGCTACGCCAAAATCCATCTTTAAAATCACTGTATATTACACTCTTCTTCTGTTTTGAAAGAACACCACAACTCCAGCACCTTGTAGCCTTAATTCACTGCTCCTTCTGACACGCAAGCACATGGTTTAGTAATAGGATTATATTTATATCAATCCTATTACACGATTGGATTACAGTTTCTGATCCTAGGGATGCTTTTCAGCCCTAGCATGGATTTTAAGCGCTGCACTTTTAAGGAGCAGCAATTTCTGTCTATGAACATAGCTTGAAAAAATCTCTCCTGATACAAATAAATACTGAATAAGGTAGCAGAAATAAACATAACTTGCACTTATGCCTATTGTACTAATTTTATGAGTTCTGTTAATGCAATTTACTTATATTATTGCTCTGTCCTTACTAGCTTGATTCCAAGAAATTAAAAGCTACCTTTGGCAGACTATGTTTCAAGAAGCATAGGCAGAGCATGCCAAGAACAAGGCTAAGGTGCTTTTTCTAACACTCTTCCATTGTGTTCAAGAACAAATCAGCCTTCATTAATTGATCTTGCATACTTAGGCTTCATATTGTCTTATCCTAAGAGAAGTAACCTGTTTTTCTTTTTTATATAATCAGCATGTGGTCTGAGCCCCATTGCTGTCATATCGATAGACGTACCTGTTTGAGTAATGGAAGTGCTGTTTTGTGGAACATGGGGTAGCAAAAAAACCAAACACCTTCATTATTTTAGTCTATATAGTGAAAGAGATTTTATAAAGTAGTGTTAATATTCACTACCCTTTCAAACCTCGGAACTACTAGGATTGTTCTGCTGAGACAGAAGTACAGAACGTGCTAATCCTGTTTGGTCTGGCCCATCTGGAAGGCCACTCTGCTATAACTATCCTGTTAATTTTGCTGTAGATCTAATTTTCACAATGCTGGATACTGTTCAGTCATGCAATTTGCTTCCACTGACCACGGGTTATGGGAACAACTACAGCATGACTACCAGGATAGCTTCACTTTTACAAATTACTATTTTATTGCTTTCAGGGTGAAGAGAGTATATCCTAAAGGAAACAACAGGAAGGAGTGAAAGCTGGTTATAACTCTTGGTGTTAGCCCATTTTGAGTCAGAGTTGACAAGAGCTCTGAGCTAAGGCTAGGTTCTTGGTACATTACCATAAGACAACTAACTCTTGGTTATTTATATTGCCATCATGCCACTACTTCCCCTACTGCCTCAGACAGAAAAGTGAAGCCAATTCTTTCTTGTTAATTCCTAATCAGCTTCTTACATGAGTGGAAAAAAATAGAAGAAAACAATTAAAAGTGCAGATGGTGCAATGCGTAACCTTTGCCATCGTAAGTGTTGATATAGTTAACAATTAATATGCACATACATAGTGACAGATTTCCAAGCTTAGCACAGAACATTAAGCAAACAACATTCTGCTGTTGTAGTACCCAAGACCCCTTCCTTTCAGTTTTCAATAGGCTAAAATTCAGCTACTCAAAATGAACTGATTTGTTCCAGCAAGCTCAGCCTTAAAGGAATATGAAGCACAAACTTCTCCTCCCTCAAACAACAATAAAATCGTAACGGCCTGTAAGTGTATTTTGTAAATACATCATCCTATAACATTAAAACCTTGAATGTTTCAAAGACATATCTATTAAGTGATGTAAGAGACTTATCTTGTTACTAGCTTAAAATACCTGAAAGAAGTCCCATGGAGTTTACGTAGGAAATTAACAAGTTTAGTACTTGCTTAGGGCTTTCTTAAGCTCTTGAACTTTACTACAGAAAATTTTAAGACACGTTATGTTACATAAATGCTTCTGAGCTATTAAAATATTTCCTTCAACTCCAATTACTTGCTATTACTAATTTTGCCTCAGTGTAGATGCGTAGCAGGCACTCAAACAGATAAAGGTTCTTTTTCCCCCCTAGAAGGAAAAAAAAAATATATATATATATATAAACACACAGTATATATGTATATAATACATATATAAATATGTATAATATATCATATTATATGTATCTTATAATAGTTATCATATAATCATATAATCATAATAATGTATAATATATAATAAATAATAATATAATCATATAATCATATGTATCATGTAATACTGTATATAAACACAGTATATATCTGTGTGCATATACACACACACACAGAAGCAGATCATGCACTAAAAGCACACCAGATCCACACAATATGAGCCTGTCTAAAAGTCTACTGAAATAACAAGAAGATAAATCCCACAAAGGGGTTATTTGCTTGTGCTTTCTCTCCCTGCAGAAAAAATATGAAATCAAAATCTCCATGAGAGCAGTCTTCTGGCACTCTAGTTAATTGAAGTATTATAGCTCAACTTTTTCTTTAAATATTTAATCACAGAGAAATCAGAACCTAGAAGATTCTTTTAAATTCAGAAGCACTTGTTTAAAAATAATCACACTGCTGATGAAATGCAGACTTAATTTGCAGACACTGACAATCCTGCCCATCTGATGAGATATTTTGCCTTTAAAAACCAACAAAAAGAACCAAAAAGTTGGTGAGCTGAGCAATCAAAATGCCTACACAGCATTCTCAGCTTCTGTCTGCTTCCCAGAGTGTCAAGCTGTGAATTGGACAGATGATGTACACTATAAGGTGGTGACAATAACTTGAGAACAGCACAGAATCAGGTCAACACTTTTCGGGAGAAAAACTGCTTACAATGCAGAGCAGGCAAGTAGCTGTGATGACTTGCCAGATGTGATCCAGCTCACTGTAACACATTCCCCACATCAGCACATATTATTAATCAAAAATTATAAGAAGCTGCTTGCAACAGCATTCTGCAACCTTGATTAATTAACTGGAGAACGTAAAGGAAACCAAGTCATTTCTTCACACACTACAGCCTCTAGATCAGAAAATTACAAGTACAAATTTTGGACTACAGGAGGTCAGCCTCTCAGCTCATGGCATCTGTCTTGAATGGCAGAGGTGCACATCAGGCAAATTAATGTTCTTTCATTGCACATCAAGAAGTACTGTAGAGAAGCATCACTAAGCAGTGAGCTGTCTCTGAGCAGTCCATTAACAGTGATAATGCCTGGCCATGTTCCCTAGCGAGAGGGTAGAGCCAGAACTTGGTAACTAGTAGCAAACACTGTAGTTTAGTTCAAGTTCTCAGCTTAATTGTGACAAGCAAAAAACCCTCAGACTGACAAAAAGGATCATTTTGCTCCACTGCGGACTGAATATATACTCAGAAAACATTTGGACTTCACACAGAGCTCAGTGGATGCTTTCCACTAGATGAAATTGTTGACAATTTTCATGTCTTCTATAATGCAGGCAACAGAAATTAACGTTCTAAAATCACTGCTTATTAACAAAGCAACAAAAGCAGTCAGGCCCCACCCAGTTAACTGGTAGCCATTCTACCCTGATCTAGTTCCTCAAGTTGGTACCATATATACCTTCATGAGAACACCTTTTTGCTCTGGAGCTATCTTTCTTGCTGTTGTACCCAATTATTGTAGAAAGCACTGATTATTTACTAAGATATTCAAGAGTGAGATCTATGTTAAAGAATCAACTATAATTCGGTATAACTGTTACTTAAAAAACAGAAGTTCTTGCAGTTCAAGTCTGAAAACACCCCATAAGTAATAAAAAGGGGGAAATACAACCTAATCTTAGAAGTCAGCATAAGGTTCAACCCTATCATGCCAGATAAAGGGCAAAAAACAGAAACAATCACCAAGGAGCTTATGCACAAAGTCAGTGTGATAGCATTACATGAATACAGAAATGAGCAGCCATAGTGACAAGAAGGGAAGATGTGGTAGCAGGAACAAAAGCTTGAAGTGACACTAAACCTCCTCTGCTACTGAGTGAGTGTGCAAAGGAAAATGCAGCATACACAACTGCAGTGGCTTTGGGAATGAACTGTCTTGAATGCATGCACTCCTTTAACAAACCTCTGAGTCAGTGACATCGTCCTGACTGCACTGAAAGAGAAGGCTTAAAGGCTTTGAACACATCTTTAAAAAGTGAGTAACAGATGTCTGCTTTGTAGCAGAAGTGACAATCTGCATATGTTAAGAGCTGTCGAAGAAAAACTGGCAGCCCCAAACTATCTCTGTGTTTAAACCTCCATTAATAATGCTACAGTCTTTGTACATCCTTGATAAGAGCTGTTTCCAAACTGACAGACATCAAATTATGATGTAACACCAAGCAATACAGCTGCTGTCACTGATTGCAGCTACTTGAAATGTTTTGTCTGTAAGCACAGAGCACAGAGTAGAACAACTTCGTAAGATGCAGAGCGGTAGAGTAGTTCCTACATACCATCCCAGAAATAAGCAGCAGCTATCAGAAGAACAATTAAAAATACTCAGCTCAAAATTAGTCACTTATTACTAAAACATGCATAAAAAGCCAGAAGTCCAGGCCTCAATACACCACTGTCTGTGAGGCAGCAGTAATATTTCTAACTTCAGTACCAGACCTGAAGGCCTTCAAAGATCCACCTCTATAATTATTACACCAGTTTTAAGAAGCAGTGAACTCTGACACGTCCTGATACAATTGCTGCTTTGTAGCCTTGAATCTTCTACAGCATTTTATTCCTCATATTTATGTGTATCTATTATTATGCCTCACAGAGTCCAGAGGGTTTTTATCAATCAGAATTGCTTCAGAACATTTTGAGGGAGGGGGAAGATGCCAAGAAAGATGCCTTTGCCTAGATCAAATAATAAAGAACCAAACTTCAACTGCAAAATCCCCCAGTAATCTTATTCCGATACCACTTGTGCACGTAACAAAAAGATTCATTTTGTTAACTGACCTCTGCTCCAAAAAACTGGAATCGTTTCCATAGTGCATGACTTCCAGGTTAGCAGCATACCTACCCCTGGGCAGCGTGCAGCACTGCGAGCAACCACAGTGATCTCAGAAATAGTGGCGTTCAAGGGTTTTGCTCTTGAAGGAAAGCATTTGACACTGAAAAACTCAGACAAAGATACTGTTTCCCTAGCTCCTGCTTAAAAAGCTATTGCTGGGAATATTTCATTGCCATGGCAAGAAACCAAATCCCATTCACAGACAAACAGAACATCAAGAAAACCAGATGCATGTGCTCAGATCCCATCCTATATTCTCCCAGCTAGTTGCCAGGCAACCCAAAAACTATCGCTTTGCATGTGCATGAGGAGTATGGAACAGCAACATAAGCACAGACAGGAAGCCGACACCTAGAACTGCCCTCTCTCTGCCCATTGCTCTCAGCAGGTCTGGCTGCACGGAGCCAGGAACTACAGAGCAGTGATAGGGATGCACAGCATCCATATCCTGGCTCCCAATTCCCAATGCTCTCTCCTGCAGATGGTTTAGAAGTAGCTTGTTTAAAAAAAATAGTAAAAAAGTATGGTTCAGGCAGCTGCAGCCAGTTCAGTGACCAGTCTGCAGGGCAAGGCTAGGGGGTGCCATGGCACTTCACAGGGCAGCTGCAGGATTTGCTTCATTTCTCACAGGCAGCCAACACTTCCCTGTAACTTGTTCACCACTGGGAAATAATAAATCTGGTAAAAATGAGTGCTGAGGAAATGAACTCAATGCCAATGCACACATTCTGAACAGTAACGGAGTTGTGCACGTGTGCCCATCTCAGATGTTTACCACAGGGAGCTCCTCACCATGAAGCCACCATGTCTGCCAAGGTATACCTTGAACTGTTGCAATACTGTCTGGAGGAGACCGCTGGCAACCCCAAACCCAACCTACCATTCAGTGAGGGACTACCAACAGCATCCCAGTGAGTCAGTTCTGGAGGACTGAGGAGTGGAACCCAGCTGAGCCCACGGCCTGCTCTGATGCATGGAAGAAGGCACGCAAAGGGGACAACATAGCCCCATGCTGGAGCTTCAGTTTAAAATGAGGGCCCGTTGCCCCATTACTTATCTCCAGACACTGATTTCATTGTACAGCTACTTATGGCTGGTGAAGATAGAAGGCTAGCTAAAAAAAAAAAACCAAAAAAAACACCCTCAGTAAAACTAAGGCAATACTAATGGAAACTGGCACTCTCTGCTCTGATTGAGATGTCAGCAAGATTACCACTGAAACTTGCTTTATTTCCAGCTGCTCTGAACACAGTTTGATTTTGATCTCTTTTGCATCTTTCACTGCAGCAATCGGCATCTGGCAATGAATGTCGATACAGATCTCACGTGGACATTTCACTAAGATCAAGGTGGATTTGCATCTCGAAACAAGCCAACAGAATCAATTCCATATAGATCAAGTTTTTAGGCACAGGAAATCTAAATCCTGTAGGTTTGACCTATGAGTTCATGCATGCTTGAACATATACACGTAATAAAATAACCCTGCAGAGCAGCAAGTTCGACTGAAAAAATAAATCCATCCACTGTTCATAACACTTCACTGAAATGGGGAGAAATGACACGCTCACATGTCTGTGCACAGTACTTAATGGCAGAGTGCTTTCTTTGACTCCCGACCAGTGAGAAGCAGAGCAAAGAAATTAGGCACCATATAGAACGCACTGCATTGATCTCCACTCACATTTGTTTTGTCTACGAATGACTCATACGGATGGGTATTGGCACACCATTTTTCTGTATTCGTTTCCCAGTTTTTGCAGTCCAGCTCTGTCACCCATCCATACATCAAAAACACAGGGAACTCATACAGTTTGTGAGAAATCCCATTTTCTTCTAGTGGTTGTTAAGAGCACATAAAGCAAGCGGTTGAAACTAAATAATCATGAAGATCCTTTTCAACCCAGGCCATTCTACAATTCAGCACTAACTAGTAGCCCTTCATTGAAACCTGTTTAAAACTGCATTCTACCAAGATCAACAAGTTGTCCAAGTTATCCACATACTGATAACGTCAATAATTAGGCCACCTATATAATAAATAAGTGTGTAAAATGTTTCAGCTTATCTGATTCTTATTTTTCATAACAGCAACCAACCATGGCACTACAGCTTCCTCAGGTGGCTAGAATCACAGGCAGGACCACCAAATATTACTTGCAAAGATAATTAGTACTCATAGCCAAAATCACTTCCATGAATTCTTTAAAATACTGTGTAGCAAGCTCTCCCAATCTATTAGATGCACACCCGTTCTGCCAGAAAGCTAAGCCCTACACAAGTCCTTTGTATAATAACTACTTATCCTGCCAAAAGGTCCTGTTGCTACCAGTCTTGCCCCCGTATATCCCATGGCATTTTGCCGTACCAGAAGCTCAGATACAACCTATACTTTCCATACCGATATCTTTACCTGACACTTACAACAAGAAAATGGAAGATGCCCTTTTTCCCCCCTCTGTGACAGATAAGCCAGCAGCATTACTTACCAAATCCTCTACTTTGGCAAACTTGCCATTGGGAATATGAAAAACACCTGGCACTACCACTAGCCCTAATTGATCTGAAGGCACTGGTTTAACAACAGCTTTAATATCAATGCCCTGTTTGTCCTCACACTAAGCTGAAAACCTTGCTACTGTACAAGCACTGCAGCCTTCTCTGTAGCCAGCTGCCAACACAGGCAGCAGCTTCTTCCAGACTGTAACTAATTAGAGGGCCTCAGAGTGTCTTACATACATGACTTCGAAGGAATACTTGTTCTACTCATTTTCAGTAAGAAACACTACTCCCACAATTACGCCATCTCTCAACAAGCACCACCAGCCTAGCCTGGTTCTTGAGGCCCTTCTCTCAAGTCAGCCCGCAGTCAGTCCTCATCCTCCTCAATTACTGCTGAAGCGAAAATCCTCTCCTCAAGCCCATTATCAGCCCGCTCTAGTGCCGACAGCACATTTACTGCTTGCAAAGTAATCTACAGAAGAGAAAAGTAATTTGTCATGCACACTGACATTTAGCTCTCACCTCACAGGCAAGAAAACCATCAAAGCATAAGATATTTCTGGTGTAGAACAGAGAAACTAAAGTACATATAGAGAAGTATGAATTTTATACCAATGTGTTGAGAGAGACTGAGAGGTGGTTGTTTTTTTTTCCTTCCTAAGGCATCTGCAATACAAACTAGTACCACCTTCCTAGGTTATAGGATGGAAATCAACTTGCATATAGCAAAGCAATATACCAGCACCTGTCAGGTTATTACACCAGCCCAGAAAAGCCACACATGCATTTCTACTGCCACTCCTGCTAGAGGTCTGAAGTTAATGATCGGAAGAGACAGCTGTGCTCTGGGGAGTGCTTTGTAGATTAATTTGCACTTAGTAGTTAATAAATGAGGTGTGTGAATTGGTAACATTGACCAGGGAAAGGGATTAAGGAAAAGAAATAATTTTCAGAACAGCTATACGTATTTCAGGATTGTGTCATTCGGTTGGACAGGAAAGAACTTTCCTAGCATTACCTTTTGGTTCTGTTTCTCCAGCAATCTGATGTTAAATCCATAATAATAATAATAACAACAAGAAGAACAGTAGCTCTTAGACTTTGCAAGAACAACTATTTTCCCTGCATCATTAAAGCACATGGGGTATCAGGACAAACAGGCTACCTTCCTTCTAAACGAGTGGAAAATCCCTACCCAGTACTGACTGAGCGATGTGGAAAGGTCGCCAGAACTGCTTGGCAGTTGCTCAGAGTGGAGTCCATCAGCCTTTAATGAGCCATTTGGAAGCTACTGAGATAAGCCAGCAGTTTGTCAGTGGACATCTCTCCTTGGCAAGCAGAAGACAGCCTCTTTTCAAACAGCAAGATGTGGGTGGTGAAATAGTTGGTAAGTCTAGGGAAACCACTATGTGTAATAAATCTTCTTCAAAATAGAAGCAAACATCTATCATCTTAAATAAGCCTACCTTGGAGTTAGCAATCTAAAAGGTTATAATGCTTTTCAAGAGCTACAGAGCAGCAATGTTTTAGATGCTAGTTCACTTCTATTTGTTCCATAATACAAATAGCTACCACGTGCCTCTTCATGCAGACATGATTCCTTTTCCTTTTTTTCTTCCACTCCTCCTTCCTTCTCCCTCCCCACCACAATCTACTTTATATCAAATTAAAATTGTAAAGGGGTGAGAAAAGAGCTTGGGAAACTTAAGAACTAAAATACCGGTTAAGTAACAGAAAATGCAAACGAATGTGGAAAAAATCTCGAGAATAAAACCGCAGGCTGTGACTTGGGATATAATTCAGTTCTGCAACAGCATTGCAAAGACGAAGACTATGAAACAGTAGTACAGTGTTTGCAGTATTGTTAAGATCTGTTTCCAGTATCTACAGAATTACTTACAGCTTTGATTCTGCTAACTCTTACGCCTGTGACTAAAATCACCCTTAAGTCACACTGACTGTAAAGCAGTTCAAGCACACAAGTACCTGCAGAACTGGAAGTGTCAGCACCAGGCCATCAGCTGATGGCATCATTTCAAGTGAAATGCTTTGCACTTGAGATGAAGATTTACATTTCACCCCTCAGTTTTGGTCTGCTGCATCAAGGAATCTTTTCTTGCACCAAAGGCCCCCATATATTTTAAAATGAAATCTCAGAATCTGACTTTTCATGAAGTATGAAGAAAGCCCAGAGATAGAATTCAAGGCTTTCCTAACAACTCACAGCATCATTTTTCTCCTGATTTACTTCACACCTGAAATATTGTATGAATCTTTAAACACTGCTATACAGCACAGGCTGCTGCCTTCAGATGATCAGTTATTCCTCTAGCTTAGCCGGTAGAAGTTGGTGATGGTGAGCATTTCTAATTTCTCTTTCCTTCTAAGGGACACAGTGCAAGAACAAGGCTTGCATAACAGTAACCCTGTTTATGAGACTGATTCAATCCTTACTATAACATCCTATTAAGAAGTTGTTATTAAAGAGTGAGGATACAATTTTGAGAAAGCATTTCTCAAAAAATTTTGTTTCTCAAAAGTACAGTCTTTTGAATGAAAAACACTGAAAATCTTCAGTCATTTCAATTAACCATTATGTGGAACACCACATAGGGATGGTCCAAACTAGATGTAAATTTTGTTTTTTTAAACTTCGGATTTATTATAACCACTATTTTAAACTGGAACTGTTCTGTTCCAAAATATCTATTTCATCACATCATGCTGCCCGTCACATTTTCACCTGTATCTTTTGAGCTCGATGCTTATTTAAGGTTTGTTTGGCAGACTGCTTTTTTTTTCTGCAGATATTAGCTGAGTCTTTTCCTACTTTTCCACAGATAAGCTTTAATGACTAACAACTGGATTGCCCTTCTGAACAAACCATTTGGCGAAGTGAGCCGTTCATCACAATCTGATCTAGAATATTAGAATGAATTCAAGTATTTTAATAAATATGTCTGTAATGCATTGTATAGGTATAATCAAGATGAAGACCGAATGTACAACTCCCTTAGCACTGTATATGATCTTAAATGCTGTAATCTATATCATAAAATATTCCAAAGGAACATGCAACTTATTGAAAAGCCATAGGTCTGCTACTCAAAACACAGCAAGATTCATCCCAGCTTTCAACTCAACAGGCATTTCTTGGATCAAAACAGGACTTCGTATGGCAAAGTATCTTTACTCAGACAGACATTTTGTGGAGTGCAGAGCTGTGACTCAAAGGACAAAAAAAGAGACCATCAACTATGTGTCAGGAATACAAGTAGTAAACATCTATGTACACATATAAAACACACACATGTATGTATGCT
Source organism: Perdix hodgsoniae (assembly GCA_035772895.1). Classification (NCBI taxonomy): domain Eukaryota; kingdom Metazoa; phylum Chordata; class Aves; order Galliformes; family Phasianidae; genus Perdix; species Perdix hodgsoniae. The sequence continues at coordinate 932,009 of JAPSGF010000108.1, forward strand.
GCAGAAACTGCATACAGCATTATGAGAGGAACATAACCTAGAAATGTTATTAATACCCCTAAGATGAAGACTTACAGCCAGACAAAAACGACCCACCTGGGTTCCTTGCAAATTCCAAAACACAAATAAAAAGTAGACAGGCCACGCTTGACTCAGCTCATGGGAGAACATGATTCATTAAGCTCCTTAGGTCTGGATAATCCATTCCAGTAGAACTCAAGTCTACCCATACGTTTGGCTGTCCTGTACACAAGATGCATATTTTGCAAAAACACATCGTTAAGTCAGCACGATGCCTGTGCACGTAGCTTTACAGTTATATTTATCATCTCTAAGCTCAAATGCTGTTGACTAAACTCAAAATCTGACTGAAGGAGTAGGTCACCTCTTTAAAATCTAAACTTTACTAAACTGTCCCTGTTCTTAAGAGAGGCTAGCTGCAGATACTGTAGCAAACTCTAAAAGCTTTTATATCTTCCTGCTCCAACATCCCATTAGATTAATTTCAAAGCCTGAAGGGCTTTAATTGTTTGGGCTGGTTTGTATTTAACCCTTTCATTAATTGCATATTTTGTCTCATGGGTTCTCTCATCCCTCAATGGTTATATAGAATAGATGGAAAGAAACACAAGTCCAAGTGTAAATCCATTCGTCAACTGTTAATAAACAGAATAAGTTATGAAGACTTCAATAAGATGCAATTTACTAAAAAATTCCAAAGGTTAAAAACATGATTTTTTCCATTGCTGCATTTAGGCATTGGTAAAAAAAACTTTTGTGTTTGTTTTTAGCATTTTTATATTGTTCCACCAACTTTTAGAAAGCCTCCATCAGAACCATGTTTGTAGCTCTGATAATATGCATGCTGATGTTCAGTAAAGCAAGGTGAAGTGGTAAGGAAATAGCGTTATGGGAAAAGCTGAAACTGAAACAGAGAACAGCAGCCAGTTTGTTTTGTAGCGTTTACATAAACACATACATTGAAAATTTGTTTGTGTAGGTATTAGGAAAGTATATAAAATTGACCAGCTTTTTACTGGCCTTAAGACTGAAGACGGCTATTACAAGAGGCACCGAACTGGGATCAAATAATGCCTTTGCACATTTGATAAAGAAACACCATACATATAAATGCAGTGAAAAAAAAAAAAAAAACCGAAAAAAACCCAGAAATCACTGCAGATAGATTTTTCAGGTCTCCAGCATCAAGACAAACTACACATGAAATGAATCTTTAGAAGCTGTCAGTCACACCAAGCATTTCTTCGTCCCATTAGCTTTCAACATGTGCTGTCAGTGCAAGTGCTGCAGAGCAACATCAGTGAAGGGCTCAATACTGAGCTATGCTTCTGGGTTGAACAGCTGTTAAGTGGGTGTTATTAACAGAGCATTCATTTTGTTTATTACTGCTGCCATATCAATTACATCACCTGGACGTCACAAAGAGCAGGGCAAGCCAAGATGACCTGAACCATGTTCTGAATCTGCCCTATTTTAGTGCTTCAGCAATATTTATTGTATGTGCTTTGCTGAGCCTCTTTTCCCCCCACATAAATATATTTACTCCACAATTTTCCAGGTGATTTTACTGACGGATGAAGTTCTTACACCTTGACCACCAGCTACAAAAGGTATTTTAAATCCTGCAGCAATTGCAACCTTTCCCAGGGGTGGAATACTGACCAAATATGAACACCTAGAAAGATGTGTGGCAATTGCTTCAAAAAAAGAAATCCAGCCCCAATGCAACTAACGTACTGACAGCATTATGGACAGTGCTGCAGGAGCAGGAGGCAGCTTTATAAGATGTGAACAATTGAGCAGTGCCTTCAATCACAACCAAAAGTGTTTTGTCAGAGTTAAGTAGCACAACACCCTCATTTAGTCATAGCTGTGACTCTGTTACCTGGGGTAATGCTTGCAGAGAGCAGAGCTCGGCTCCTTTCAGCACGTCAAAAACTTAGTGCTGGGCTGACAGCAACTTAAGGGAGGGATCTCCTGATGGGAACACAATGAGCTTGATTTTTAAATGAAAGTGCAGGAAAGGCCTCCTTCTGCTCTAGGGCCTTCAAAATCAGCAAAGACACTTTCTAAACACAATGGGTGGAAATCCTCCCCAGTGCTTCTCCTCAGTATCTTGGCCCAGATCTCCCCTCCCTGGAGCAGCCACCACCAAGCACTGCTTCCTCCCCACGTGTTCCTTCCTTTCAGTGACAATGACTCCCTTATCAGCAGTCCAGGTTACACGCACCAAACTCCCTCCTCTCTAGCAAAGGTGGAAAAGATGCAATATTCTGCTGCTATATTGCTGCCATGGGACAGGACCACAGCCCTGCTGCAGCCCTTCCTCCACTGCCTGGTGGAGTTTTTGACAAGGGTTCGAGAAAAGCATTTTTGTGGATGCCTTTTCATGTATTTTACAGGGGAAAGCAAATGCTTCCTTTCGGGGTTCCCCTCCTAATGTTTTTCTGTTTAGAAGAAATGACTTGGCTCAAATTACTGCAGGGACCTTACACAGCTTTGGGCATTGGGTGGTAAACGTGTTTTAACCAAAATGAAGCGTGTCCCCAAACCTTCTCGTTTTCAAGGAACACATGAAATGAGATTAAAGGTATGCTGCAAAGAAATTTCCTATGAGCTTTTTTTATTTTAATACTTTTGTTCTAGAATATATACCAAACTATAGTGAACAGTGACTGTCAAGCCTAACAGCAAGATCACTGTGAATCAAAGTAATGGCACACTCAAAATGATGAAATCTTACCTTACATGGTCTTACATTATAGTTTCCAAATCTAGCCCAAGGATATTAAAACACTTAAAGCTGGCTTTTGCACTTGGAAACATTGCTTGATAAGTTGATGCTAGTTGGTAAACGAGGTGGGGACATCATGTTGTAAATCTGATTTATCTGTCAGCTCTAGTAAACCCCTGCACGTGACTGGCATCACTGATTCCATTTCATGGAGAGGAATATCCACATCTTTGTGACTCCCACTGCTGCCTCACAGGAGAAAAATACAAGTTAAATCAGAGTAACAGTGGAATAACTGGGAAAGAAATATTCTGACTTATTACAGTCCAACGAAACAACTAATAACTTGAAGAGAACCTATCATGTAGGTTTTGATTGGGTATCGGCTTCTAAAGATTATGTAGAGAAATGTGAGGAGAGCATACAGAGAGTGAGACCATGAGCAGTATGTCTGAAAGCGAACCACCTACCCTCTAGCTTTTGTTATTCTACTTCTTAAAGAAAAATGTTCAAAACCTAAATAAGATAACCCTTGCTTGTTTGACTTCTGGAAAGATTATTTGGGACATTCTCATAAAAAAAATACTTACAAATACCCAGTTCCTTAGTGATTAAGATTAAAAAGCCATGATCTTCAGGAAATTAAGTTGTAGGCTAGCTGTCCACGATGCAGTAACTGTCAGTGTTACTGAGGGTTTAAGTTCAAAAACGCACAATTAGGAAACTAACTGCTTGTCTGTATATAAGAACATAAATTATGATAAAACTGTACAGAAAAAGCCATACATCTCCTAAAAAAGTAAAATTGTTTCTGCTTTTAAAATGAAAATAATTTAAAATATCCACAGGAGATTTTATAGTGATTAAAATCTGCCAATCAACCAAGCTACCTAAGTTAAACAGCACTGAAGAAGCCTCAATTCAACTACAGTTTTAGGCACTATTCTTCTGTCTTCAATTTAGACAACTCAGATTATTTAAACTCCATATATATTTCTATAAGGAGAAGTTTTACGCAGTGTGCACTAAGACAAAGATTGAAGTTGGAATGATTGCCATTTCTTCCCTTCTTTACCATATTTCTTATGCTTCCTTAGTTACAGCACAGTGCTCACATCAGATAATAAGAAACTGTGTAATCACTGCTGTATCAAGTGCCCATGATGAGGGAATTTACTACTTCTAAATTCAAATGAAAGATCAGGTAGAGTTAAATAAATCCGTCATAACCATACTTAAAAGGAATGTTGAAATTTTTTGTGATTTTTGTGTCTCAAATTTTTGAAGTTCTTCACGCTATTTTAAATCTACTCTCCAAAAACAGTTGGTACTACAGATTTTCCCCTAAAAACTACCAAGCCAAACTGTAAATAAATTCCTGATATCAATTTATTAGTTGCTCTGTAGGGATGGCCGTGAACATACACACAGCACGTTCCATCCATTTAAAATATAATGATGAGGAGAAAAACAAGTTTTTGGAAATAGATCAGTGACAATAGCAGAAATAAGTTTCTATTGATGCTAGTTGAATTTTTCAATTATTTTTACCATTGTATGTATGAGCATCTGTGTTTATTTTCTCTGAATAGTCTATTTACTGGCAGTATTTCTAAACGAATGAAGTTACTGGCAGTGCAGCTCACGTAAACAGAAATCACTGTTGGAAAGCATTTATACCAGCCTTGAATCAGCAAGGAGCCTTTGCAGTGAAAAGAAAATAATAAATGCAAAGAAACGTAATGGAAGATAACAAAATGCCTCCTATGCCAGCACAGGACAGAACATTCAGCCAGTTTTCCTGTAGCCCATTTCCGCAACTGTTTGTTAATGAGCTGATGAAATAATTTGATAATTTTTCTGTAAAGTACATTTAGGAAAAATACCAATCTGTGACAGTTTGTAGACATGAAAACCAGACAAAAATCAAAGTCAAATAATTAGTACCAAATTAGAAGTAAAGCATGAACTTAGGTGAGCACTTGAAACAGCCAGCGTGCACAAGTGAGTAACATAAATAATGACTGTAGAAATGCAATATCTGTGCTTTGTGGTAGTTCAGTGAACCAAATAGCTTACTTGAACAAATCCTTTGGCCAACTGATAAGCGAAAATTCCATGTTTTTTGTAGGTTTCCCCTCTCCCCTAAAATTTCTCAACACCTGATATCAAAGTGCTGACACAAACCCTGCTTTGCTTAGTAGAATGCGACTTCACTATCAAACTGCAATCAATGAGATAAGCTATGCTTTATTACTCACGTTACTCAAACACCACAAGGGAAGAACGTAACTCTAATATTACAGGAATTATTCAACTCTTCTTGCAGGTCTTCCTTTTGCCTATACACAATATTTGACTTGAAATAAAGGAGAAGTCAGTGGTATCTCAGCGGTGTAATATCTCATACTTGAGATGCATAATGTTGGGTTTCTCTGGTTGTTCATGGATGGCAGAGCCACGTTTAAAGACCTAAGATAGGATCAACATTTAATATTATGGTAACCTAACCAGGATAACAAGCAAGCTCACATGCACAGATCATTAAACCTGTGGAGGTTCTGACTGCACGCTTGTTTTATGGCTTTTTAACAAGAAAGTTTGATGCCGTTATCTTCAACTGCTGTTGATTTTATTTTAACCAATGATCTAAAGCTGGTGATTTCTAGGAGTCTTCCATAATATTTAATTAGGTTAGTCTGGCATTCCTCATGGAGTACTACGAAAATTAAATTTCTGAAAAGCTTAGAGAGGTAGTTAGGGAAGCACAGAGTATGTAAGAAAGTACAGCAAACATGGAGCTGTCATTTCTCAAGGCTTGCCTGAGAAGTTGAATCCAAGAGAGGGGCCTCCATGTGATAAAGTGCTATGTCTTCTGCCCTTAGAGAATTAGAGGTTTCAGTATGGTTCTCCACAAAAGGAAATGATGGTTCATTTAGAAAACCTGCCTGTAATGCGCATTTCCTTCACGTCAGTGAGATTACAGCAAAGTAAACAGCCTGCTGCACTATTAGAGGTCATTAATGTCAATTGCACAGCAACAAAACTACATCGTAAATGAGACAACTTTACAGCAGTCTTATTTCTTTTTAAATCAGACCAAATGATATTGCTTGGAATAACGTGCCTTCATCTCCAACAAATTCTCCCTCAGTCTGAAACTGAAGCAGTAACTTCAAGTACCAGCTGATATGGAATTATATCTTGATTTTATTTACCTAAATGACCAGTTAGACATAAAGTAGGTAGAAGCACAAATGAGCTAACAGCAAAAATATTTTCACTCATTACATGTTGCATTTTCTTGAAGTAATGTGCAACACTGCAGACCGTTCACTAGCCTTGCAGCAAAAACTCATTAACAACTGCGGTGAAGCCTACCTGCAAAAGCACACAGAACTAAGGGGATGTAAAGGTGGGATATCTATCAAGATAACTTCATTAAAATCTAAAAGAAAAACAGAAGATTGTTTTCCCCTGAAATGATACTGTTAATTACCATAAGCCACACATTGCCTATAAATTAAACAAGTGGGCACCACAAATACCCACCCCCTTATTTTGAAAGCAGCAGCTCTATACATTTCTGTTCTTTGCCCTGGACTGTATTCAAAAATAGACACCCGATAGAGACTTAAAGCAACAAAGACAAAATACTTTCTGAGAAAGTGAAAATGATGTTACAGACTCAGCTCTTCAGGGGAAGGAAGGCACTCATTAATTTTGACACAACATAGTTCTCCAAATTTGTAGAGCATGGATATAATTTTGGAACTGCAGTGTGGAAATACTGTACTTTGAGCTGAGATTAGGCGATTTGGTCTTTGTAAGAATCTATAATATCACTATAATTTGTCTTCAGAACAGCATTGTCTTTCTTCCCCTCAGTCTTAATAGTGGTTGGTCTCCTACTGAATTCAAAAAGGTAAATCTTTACCTTTACCTAGACAGCAAAGAAAAAAGTTGATTTAAATACAGGAAAACAGAAAGAAAAAAGGACCTAACATAACCAGTGAAAGCCAGAATCTTTGCACAGAGCTAAGTACGTTATGGGAAATAATACAAACAAACCACAAGAGTACACAAGCTATACCATGATACATCACAGAAAAGGAAAGAGGGACAAGATAGGCCTATGGAAAATCCAGCAAAAGAAGGAAATTGATTTTTAAAGACTGATGTATAATAAAACCTGATGTATTAATAAATAGCTGGAATCTGCAAATTGACAGAGGAGCAGCACAAGTGCTTCACGTTGGCTACTGTGATTCTTTCCCATCTTCGGATCAATTTGAAAAAAAAAATCAGTTTTCATAAAAATATTAACTGGGATAGACCCCAGGGCAGCATTTTAACAATTGAAATTCTTCTAAAATGCTACACTTAAGATTAAAACGCACCGGCAACAAATTGCAAACCTTCTGCAACCATACTCTCAAACCACCCATTTCATTAAGAAAATAAATAAATTGCAAATCCAAAGTCAGTGACTTATCAATTTGAAATGACACATATACTAACTATAGCTCCAGACGGTCTAAATGGGTCACACAGTTAAAGCTGTCTCTATCTGAATTCAGGTTGGCCACTTCAGCTCATTTTCAAAATTACTCGGCTCAGAACTGAATATGATGAGATTGATTTGGCTTTCTCCTTAGTTAAGAACAATGATTACATGTGGATTGCGCTATTTAAATATTGTTGGACAGAACTAAGGGGGTTTGGACACAAGGCTCTGGGGAGACCTCATTGTGGCCTTCCAGTACTTCAAGGGAGCGTATGAACAGGAGGGGGAACAGCTGTTTATGAGGGTGGATGGTGATAGGACAAGGGGGGAATGGTTTTAAACCGAGACAGGGGAGGTTTAGGTTAGATATTAGGGGGAAGGTTTTCACCCAGAGGGGTGGTGAGGCACTGGAACAGGCTGCCCAAGGAGGCTGTGGATGCCCCATCCCTGCAGGCATTCAAGGCCAGGCTGGATGTGGCTCTGGGCAGCCTGGGCTGCTGGTTGGCGACCCTGCACACAGGAGGGGGTTGGGACTGGATGAGCACTGTGGTCCTTTTCAACCTATGCCATTCTATGATTTTAACATTCAATTTCTCCCACTGCCACAAATAAGTACGGCAACAACACGCGACCAGACATTTAGTTTGGAATCAATTATGTGTTTAGCTTATTTTTAAAATCATTTTCTTGTATACATCTTCCGTATTTTCAATATTACAGCGTGTTCCAAACACAAATCTTCATTAAACTAAAACTTCATGTACATCAATCTATGGTAAACACTGACCATTTCACAAGCCAAGAAATCACCCTTTCTCTACCTAATATACTGGGCATCATACACTTTTACAGTATATATTTCTCATATTAACACTTGTTCAATAGGGAAAGCAATGAGCAATTAATGCTTGACTATTACTTTGAGTTTCTCCAGTATTCCCTGTCACAATGTTTTCAGGCAACTCTATCCTTTAGAAGATTGACTTACCAGGGAATTTTCACTACGCTTTAGTTGCCAAACAATAAAACCCAATGCTTTGTCTCAGACAGATTAGCAATCAAAGAGTAATTTCATGCAGTTTCATTTCGACAGATGGAATAGAGTCATTCCTATCAGAATAAATAAAGCAGAGAATTTCTTTGAAGATCACAGAAAGGCAGCAATGCACAGCTGGAAGGGAAAGGTGAATAGATGATCTAAGCTAACTGCTGCTTTGAATTAGTAACCTTGAAGACAAACACCGAATCCATTTTATCAAAATTTTCAGGAATGCTATGTTATGATCTCCTAAGGAGACAGGTCTGCAGTTTATTTCTTAACATAAAAAACTTGCATTCCTAATTTTTCATCAAAATCTCATTTGCTGCAATTAAGTAACATGGCACTTACCCTGCCCTATAGTGAGAGTGCTACTCTACTTATGACAAGATTTTTCAGATTTTTCAAAGGGCTCTTTTCGCTTAACTCAGCCAAACCATGTCTTCAAATCCTTCCTCACAAATCACATTTTTTAAGTCTATAATTTTTTTTGCAGTTCCCTGAACTCTCCTATTTCTCTACATTTCCCTTATATGCTTGTAATCAGAACAGCCTCACCACCTGCACACCCTGGAAGGGACCACAGGTAGATATTGCTCCTCATAGTCCAAATGCAATCCTGCTGCCATCCCATCCAGACCAGACACCGCTATTCCTCCATGCCATCACATTTTTGGCTCACACATAGCTTATTGTCCATTCCCATTCTGTTTTCTGCCATACTGCTCTATAATCAGTTGTTGCATTTTTGCACTGGTGACACTGAATCTTAGTGCAGTACTTCACTGCCATCTTAAATTTTGTTGCATTTGGCTCAGGCCATCTTCACTGTTTGCCAAGCTCTGCTCCTCAGTGTTCAAGTGGAGCTCTCTCAGCTTGTTCATGGCAGGTGTTGCCTAACCTCAGTCATCTTATCAAAGACACTAAGGAGTATAAAAAGATGTGAAAATACACTGACCCTCTCTGGGAAACCAGAAATAAAACAATATGCTCATCAATGAGTTCTACAGATAGATATCTCAAAGTGCTGTACAGCTACCTCATTTCTTAGCAAGTTTGTGGATACCATTGCTCTTCGAACTACAGATCACTATCCTAAAAATAATTATAAGACTCTTCCCGCCCAGTTCCAACACCATTTATTTGAAGTACATAAACAAAGTGGAGCTCATGAAGCAATGTTTTCAGAAAAGGTTAAACATAGATGTTATGTTTACCAGTCTGTACACCATTACCTCATCCATTGCAACGTAATGTGAAACGGTCAAAATTATGGTTGAATTTGTGCCTTTGAATTCTGCTATCTCCTATTCACTGTTATCCTGTCAGTGTAGAAAACCAAACAATCTTGATTTAACTTACTTATACAATATACCAAATGATTACTCTCCAGTTGATAGCATGTCCAGACACACAACCAGATGGCTGAGGGATGTTTGTGGTGGCAGGGCAGGACCTGGCAGCCAGGGCCATTCCTACACCTACCAGAAGCCAGGGGCAGCTCCCTAGGGACTGGTACAGGCCAGGACATCAGCCCATAGGTGGGCTTGGCTCAACACAGTGCCAGCAACAGAAGTAGGGGCTGAAATAAGGTCCTGGGCAATGAGCTGTGCACAGAGTGAGGGGTGAAAGCCTGCAAACCTGCAGGCTCCTGGCATCAGCAACTGAGTGCCAACACTTGCTCTCATTTCAAGAACCACAGCTATAAAGGATACTGAAAACTCAAACTTATTTGAAAAAGGAATATATATATAAATATTATATATATAATATATATATATAAATATAAAGGAATATATAAATAAATCATGTTACATTTGTACCCCATTTGACTGGGATCCCACCCATCTTTCAGCACCTCAAGCAAAGTCACTAATGTTTCAGCAATATTCTTGTAGTTAGTTCTTTATATGGTTCACTGAGAACTCACGAACTTTCTATTTGCTAACACTAGTGATTATTTTAATTTCTTACTATTTCAATATTATCATCCAAATTGCTGTCTCTCTTGTACACATCCTGATTACGTTTCTGCAATTAGTCTTAATCTTTTTTTGTAAATAAAATGAAGTCATAATATGCTTCAACTTCAGTGATAGACCACAGCAAGTGGTAAAGGCAGACCCAAATCAGGATTTATGAGAATTTCAGAACAGGTCCAGAGGAGGATCACTAAGTTGATCAGAGGGCTGGAACACTTTTCCTATGAAGAAAGGTTGAGGGAACAGGGCCAGAGAGACCTCACTGAGGCCTTCCAGTACTTGAAGGGAGCGTATAAACAGGAGGCTGAACAAGTATTTAATGGGTGGATAATGATAGGACAAGGGGGAATGGTTTTAAATTGAGCCAGGGGAGGTTTAGGTTGGATATCAAAAGGAGGTTTTTCACCCAGAGGGTGGTGAGGCACTGGAACAGGTTGCCCAAGGAGGCTGTGGATGCCCCATCCCTGGAGGCATTCAGGGCCAGGCTGGATGTGGCTCTGGGCAACCTGGGCTGCTGGTGGGCAACCTGCACATAGCAGGGGGTTGGAACTGGATGGTCATTGTGGTCCTTTTCAACCCAGGTCATTCTGTGATTGTGAACTCTCTGAAAAATTCCTGCTTTAGAAAAAGACATTTATACTTAATGTTTACAAAAAAAAAAGTGTGCTCCCCAAAGAGCACAAGGAGACTGTGTACACACATTATAAACTATGATAGTATAGGGGGACAAAATTGAATTATTTTAGCTGAAATGTGCTGTTAGCAGAGGTGGCAGATTTACTTATCCAGCAAAAGTAGACATTTCCCTGTCTGCTCTTCATTCAGAAAAATCGAGATGGAGATTTAGATGTACAGTAATAGAGCACAAAGAGAGCCTTATAGCTGCTTAAATCTCAGACTGACAGAGAGCTATCTCCTGTAGTCTGAGCTTTCCCTAAAAACAGTAATTAAGGCAAAACAAATATTTTTAAAACATATACAGAAGAGCAATAAAGGCTAGAATCAGAGTTTGAGCTTCAGCATGTTCAAAGTCTACTGGACTGCTGCAGTTCAACAGTATGTTTTTATTCCACCCATGCTTGTTACTAGAGCTGTCAGATCCTACTTTTGGTGTATTAAATATAGCATTATGAGAAGGTCCGTGCACTGTGCTGTGCTTTTTATTTTTCTCTGTGATCCTTTCTTCTCAATCGTGTACTCATCATTGCTATTTAAGAGGTCATCTAAATTCAGCATGCCTGTAGCATGGAGTATTTGCTTCCCAATATTCATTCCAGTATTTAGCTCTTCAAGAATTCTACAGCATTATCTCATTTTGAGGTATTAGCAGATCCTTCTATCTTATCTACATAGTAAATTTTTAGACTTTCTTGCCTTATTCAGAGTTGGAATTTCTGCATCTCTATCAGTGAAACTAGTTGATTTGATGCAACATTAACAGCCAACCTTCATAAAATTGGTTTTGTTTCCTATTATGTACATTAAAGGTTTCAATAGTCGCTGTTTGTCAATTTGCAGCCAGTCTCCTAAATACGCATCTCTATCCATTGTTTAAAAAAAAAAAAAAGCATCTAGACAGTTGATAATTTCTCTAACAGTCATCTTGACACAGAGTTAAGTTTCTTTTTTTTTTTTAATGGTAGTAACCAAAGTAAAAGACGTTTTGTGTCTTTCTTTGTCATCACCTATTGACATTTTAGTACCTTTTCCTCTATCAGAATTTTGGCATCATTCTTCACAACTGGAAACAGTTTTCTTTGAATAAACTTCTCACCTTGTGCAAAATACCCTTCCACATTGCTATCTTTCGTTTCAACTCTTTACCTATTCTATACTTCTTAATCAGAACACTTCTTCATATACTTCTTAATCAGAACACTTACAGAAACTGTTTTTCATCTCTAAGCCTCAAAGCACTTCAGAAAAGTGTATTAAAAAAAAAAAGATTGCGTAAATACATTGCAAAGAAAGCACATAAAAATTGCCATAAGACAACTTTAGCTCTGCTAAGCTCCTAACTATCCAAACAAGTGACTCTGTAAATTCAGGAGGAAATGTAAGATCATTCTGAAAATTACTTCCATGCTTGAAAATCCTGACGACCAAGTTACATTCATGCTAGTCTTCACTTTCCTTGATTAGTGAGTCATAGAATCGCCTGGGTTGAAAAGGACCACAGTGATCATCTGGTTTCAAACCCTTGCTACGTGCAGGGTCCCCAGCCATCAGACCAGGCTGCCCAGAGCCACATCCAGCCTGGCCTCGAATGCCTCCAGGGATGGGGCATCCACAGCCTCCTTGGGCAGTCTGCTTTGCCTGTTTTCAAACCATTAAGAATCTGCAGCTCCAGAAGCCTCACAAAAAAAAATGGTGAGTAAAAACACAGAAGCTTGACTTAGACCAGATCCATTACCGACAGATAAGGGATCATTCACTTATGAGAAAGCCTCACATCACTTCAAGGTGGTAGGATTTAACGAATTATGCCTACTTAGTTGCCACAACAGAAGCTACATCCCAGCCTTCGCTTAATCAAACGCCTCCTGAACAGGGAATGTTAATGAACTGAGATAAACTGAAGTCATCAGACTCTGACATTGCCCATTCCCTTGCACCCCTCTCTGCATTTTCATGCACAACCATTGCTCCCCTCCAGTGCTAGCACAAGTATTTGTGTAATTGCTTTGTAAATTCAAAGGCTAGTTTTTGTCTAACCTTTGCACATAGGTTTTTCTCCGTGGGGTTTTTGTTAGACTTTGCTTTGTTTTGCTCTCATCACTTCATTCAAAAAATCTCTAAAAATAAATAAATAAAAATAAATTGAAGCTCAAACGATACGATCAAATCCTGACTGATTCTGAAGGTTATGAAGGTAATGAGGATGAGCAAGATACAAAGATAATATAACGTGCAAAGGCACACCTAAATCATCGCTACACATAAACTTGTGTTTGACAGACACTCTATACCATAATGCAGTTATGTTATAAAAAGCTTTTAGCAGGTGTGATGACCCAGAGACCACCGTTTCTGAAAGCACAGACTTTTGTATAAGTCAAAAACTAATTAACACTTCCTTGAGGAGTTCAAAGAAATCCTATAAGCAAAACAATCTCAGCCCACTGACAGAGCCGAGCAGAAAACAACATGGCTTAAGGCAGAAGCAGCTGAAAGAGTAATATATTTTGTCTTATGCACTGCAGTGCGTATTTCCCACCCTAGTTGTAGTTCACTGCCATGAATGGAAAGTAATCGTGTCATCCAGTATACAACAGAAGGCAGCAGAAAACTTGGTACTTTGCATAGCTAATGGAACAGATTGCTCTAAATCAGAAATGAGTTCTTTGCAATTCATCTGTTAAACTTGTCCCCGAGAAGGATTTTGCTTTTGGAAAACCAAAAACAAAGAATGCAGAAATTTAACTGCCACAGAACACTTGCTTCTAGAAGTAGCTTCTATTGCTAGATATTTCTGGGCTCCAATAACAAAACCAAAATTTAATCTGAACAAATGGAGAAAAATTCTAATTCGGGAGAAAGATTAAGCTGCTCTTTTGTTTTGCACTATCAGAGTCATTCACCTGGGCAAGGTGAATGGATGCAGAGAAATGGTCTGAAGTTCCACCAGGGGAAGTTTAGACTGGACATAGGGAAGAATTTCTTCGTGGAGAGGTTGATCAAGCAGTGAAACAGGCTGCCCAGGGCAACAGGGGAGTCCTCATCCTTGGAGATATTCAAGAGACTTGTGGATGTGGCACTGACAGACATGGTCCACTGACGGGACTCAGAAGGTCAAACTGATGGCTGGACTTGATGATTTTGAAGGCTTTTTCCACCTGAGATGATTCTATGATTCTAAGGCTCATACCGCGTTCATAAATGGGAAAAGGAAGGTCTGTAATATCCAACCTGTGGCTGTCCATGCTTGGCTGTGCTGGAGGGTAGCACAGTTCAGACAGCATATACACCAAATTAGTAACAAAGCAGCAGGAGACAGTATTGGTTTCTGATTAAAAACAACAACAACAGGACTAGCTAAACAAATAACACGGACAAAAGGGAAGAAAACAGTTCAATTTATCTCAACACGCTACGATATCATCACAACTGTTGTTCATTAATATCATTATGAAAAAGAGATGAAAGATTTCAAAGAAAGAATGAAGCTGAAATACCAAGCTCTGGAATGAATGGACTGACACTGTGGACAGTGCACTAGGGACTGTGAAGTCAACACCTTCACTTTTACTCAGCTAAGCACATATACTACATTTACTGTCACATCCAATGGCATCACCACGTCCCCATAAATGTATCAAATGAAGTTATAGTCACTTTAGCTTATCTGTGAGCTCTAAACCAAGAACTTGCAAGTGCTTCCCTTGCTGGTTTGGCTCTCACTTCCCAGTGAAAACACTGAAGCACGTTACTAGCTGGGAATGTGAGTTTGTCTGTCTTCCCACCAGCCAGAACCTATTCCAAGAGGTTCTGGTCATGACTCATTTCTCAGGCGTACAAAATGGGCCAGTTTGAGCTAAAAGCTGGTGCATCCTGTTCTTGATTACATAAATAAAGGGGTCAATTTAAGTCCCATTTTTTTCTTTCCTTAAAGTGATTGCTGTAGTACTGTAAGATGCCAAAATGACAGCCTCATTAGATAAGCTCCACCATTAATCACTGGGTGGAAACACTTCAACACAAAAGTCAACAGAGCACACTGCAGGAGCATCCGTCGTGTAGTTCTTTTCTTACTGTTCTGCCAGTGTGTCTGAGCCAGCGGTGATTCCCCAAGCAAACTCCTTCCTTACTTTGTCTTCTTAGCTGATATACCCAAGCATTTCAGCCAGTTGTGTTTTGCCTTGTCCCCCCAGAGACCAAAAGCTATTTCGATAATGTAAATATCTGGCACGCAGCCCTAAAGTGATCAGCCATTTCACATCAGTTCATCAGATAACAGACAAATGCAGTCATTTCATTTTCCATTGAAATCTTCATTGCACACCTATTTTCAGCTCTTCGACTGATTTCAAGTCAGCTTTTCTAGGGTAGTGTTCCAAATTAGCTCGCAATCAGTAATAAATACATAAACCGAACTTTTAACAATGTTCATGTTATTAAAATGGGCTGGTGATGGGAAGAGAAAATTGTTGATGTATTCAGATTTCATGGATTTCTCCATAACAAATTACCATTGAAATTTCAACCTGCTTTTTAGCATTCCAAATGACAGAAGCTTTAAGAGCTACTGAAGGGCTTTCTGAGAGCTCAGAAAGCAGTTTGATAACAGACAGGCAATCTACTACTACTTGGAATGCAAAATAACATTAAACTGCAATCATCCTCTGAAGAAAATATATGAAGCATAATGTTAAATCACAATCCATGACAAATTTGTCTAACTGGTGAGCAGTTCCAGACCAACAGCCTTAAGCTTACAATTTTTTGCTGCTCACAAAATTAGATGAGACAAATAGAAATGGAAAACAACAAAAGCTGCAAACATGAAAAATGGGAACAAACGCACAATTGAAGGCATTTGAGTGTTCACGTCCTTTACCGCCTCCTCAGAACAGGCTGCCTGGAAAACTCAAGAGATAACAGTAATGACAAATCATAATTGAGAAGCTCAAAAACCAACAGCATTTACCTGGCTGGACCTGACAGCTGTCCTAAAGGAAAAAAAAACTCTGCTTTCCCTCAATAGGGAAATACATCCCAGTCTTTAGCCAGATAATAGTAAAGACACTAATTTCTTAATGTTAGAAGAAAAACTTATGGCAATTAGACATTAGTCATGTCAAAACTCCCATGCCCCACCTCCACATGGCTTCCAGCAAATCACACAACAATGCTGTGCCTGCTTACTTCTCCCCTTTTGCCAAACAATAGCTGTATTTCAGTGATGCTTTATAAATACGTTCTTGGACTTTCAGCCCTTCAAATGAAATGCCTTACATTCGTGTACAATTTGCTGTGAGTATTGTCAAGGAAACGCGAGCTCAAAGTGAAATGCAGCAGTTGCTAAGAAACATTACAGCAGGAAGGATACAGGGAGGATCAGCAACTTGTTTACTGACAGATATTTATATAAGGCATTCATTATTGTTTATTTAGGGTATTTGCATTTCAGACTAACCTATGTGCTCTTAACGTCTAATTCTCATTTAGTTTTCTTCAGAAAAAAATCCAGCTGCATCTTAACGTTGCTGAAACAATTCCTCCAAGCTATGAAACCATAAAAGCATTTTAAACCCTGTACTTGTGTAGAGAAAACATAATTGATGGGTTTGGAATATTTGGTATCAGACAGGACTCTGCCATACTTGCCACAGCTCATCATCACCCCAAACAGCTGGCTGACCTGCAGGAATCTATTTCCACTCCTCATGGGCTCCAGCAGATACCGTATCAAGCCTTTTAAAACAGAGGGATGTTTTCCAAATAAACAGGTTTTGATTACTTTCAAGAAGGGGAATTATTTGCATAGCTGCTTGAACAAAGCACCTGGAGGAAATCAGCATTCCTGAAACTTTTTGCAAGCAGTAAGCAACAGAAGAATGAGACAGATGGCATGATGTAAGCTACTCAGGTCAGTAAGAGCGTGTTCTCAGAGCACGAAAGATAATCTTCTGAATGTTTGGCTAACTGGAAAGAATTTCCTCAACGCAACTGAGACAAATGAGACAAGTACAGAATCATAGAACCCTTAGGATTGGAAAGGACCTTTATGGCCACCTAGTCCAACTCCCTGCAAGGAGCCTAAAGGTCCATCAGGTTGTTCAGAGCCTTGTCCAGCCTTACCTTGAGCATCTACCACTTCCCCCCCCCACCAGATGGCATTCAGCAGCTTAATACCTTTCATCACTTTCCAAGGCAGTAAAATTCCCAGTTTGTACCACATGAAAAATAGGTTTCATAAGATGGCTATGCTCACAAAGGAGACCTACCCTATACTTAATGAGCCAGAGAATCCTTGGAAAAGACTGCAGTAATTAAAATAAATAACACACTTTGAAAAAAAAAAAAAACAAACACAAACAGAAGCTATAAGAGCTATTCAGCTATAAAAGCAACATCTAAATGGAAGCTCTCAATTTATTAACATGTGACACCGCATATCTAATAACGTTCATGTTAAATACAGCCCTCATGCATAGGAACAAATTGAAAAAAAAAATAAAGGCTGCACTATAGTGGCACTAACAGAAGTCAGCAGCAGAGTCCATCAGAGGCTGCTGAAATTTGTTAACTGACTCCTGTTGTAAAGCTCCACAGAAACAAATCAATTTCAACAATCTTCCGTTCAAACCAGAGGAGGGGGGGCGGGGGGACTGAAAATCAACGCGAAGCATTTTGGTGAGATGAAATTTCTTTCTGCAGAGTTCATTTTTAGACTGAAATTTATATCCAAAAAAAGCTAGCCAAAACCCAACTTAAAACAAGTCTGTCTGATTTAATGAAAAATAGAGTATTCTGGCTAGGAAGGCAACTATAGCTGCCATCCTTCTTTCGGGGAATCAAAATAATCTTTGCCGGATTCATGTGCAGCCCCAAATGGGTTGGAATTGCATAAGGAACACTGGATTAGCACATGCCCAACAAACATGTTTTTTGCTGCTTTCTCCACTTCTGCCCCTGGTAAAAAAGGGAAGGCTTCATACATCATACACATTCCATGGCCCCAGTGCAGCCACCCAGCTGGGCCACCATACCCCCACAAAACTACCCTGCAGGACACCATGCAGCACCTGCCTAGCAAACAAAGCACTCCCTGCACTTAAACTCATCTTCCACAAGCTGTGATGCCCTCCATCATTTATTTCTGTCTGGGAAATCCCTGCAAAATATGATGCCATCTGTCCTCTTGGTGCATAATGCAGGTCAGCTACAAAATACACTAACATAACCAAGAAATGACCACTGGAATGTTTTGTAGAAGCCCAGCATTTGATTCTTATCATAAACAGCTAAGAAAAAAAGAAAGCAACGTACAAAAACTGTAAGACAAGTAACACGAGCAGGGAAAGAAAAGGACACTGTAAAAATTTGTACTTGGAGATTGCTTTGAATTTTACTAACCAACAGTACTGTTGATCACCTTGCTTTGGATGGTATCCATAACAAGCACAGAAATTGTCCATTAGTAAACATGCAGAGAACCACTGTGAAAAACTCACCTTGTCAAGTTCAGATTTTGATGTCATCATAAGGAGAATTATATTAAGAAAATTGTCATGAACCCAATTACCATCGCATTCCATGCCATTTTAAACAGTAAACTTAAAAGTTAAAAAAAAAATACAAATTTTCTATCACCCACTTTTTACAGGCTTGATGCTTCATTGTTTTACTGTGATTACCTGGGTATAGAAATTATACAGTGAAAAGGTTGTTTTTAGTATTGCTGATCATAAGAAAGTGAATACGAATAACAGGTTCCTGAATAGCAAGGGAAGAATTCATTATATCTGTTGGGGACAGATAAGCATTCATGAACAGATTCCTAAAGTGCAGATAAGTTCCAAGGGAATCTAATCTGTCAATCATCCCAGCAGCTTGGGGAGACAAGTCTGCTAAATGGACGTGTTATCTTCCAGGTAACCAATTAAAAAACTTAAGTGCTCTTAATTTGACTCTAATAGAGTTCACAGAATTACATCAAGATGACATTTGAAAAGCCCTATAAAAAAAAAACACAACAAAACATATATAGTATGATCTTATGACACAGAAGTTAAAATGCTAATGGTCCTTAAGAAATAAATTAGCATATCATCTAAAAAATACCTTCTATTGACAACTAATTGAAGGTTCTACACCAGTGCTCTGGTGTACAGACTGTTTGTGTCACGTAAGACAAATGTGTTTTGTCTAATATCTGCATTCTAGAGTCCTTCCTGAAATAATTGTGCGTAATTATTTGCTAATAACAGGAATACCCAAGTACTTCTGTCATCCCTCGCCTTCTTGGAAAACTGATATAAATCTCTGGAATTTCAGAGTCTAAATGTGCTAAGGAGGTCAGAATATTTTAGAGACGGACATTTTCCATTGCAATATGCCTTAAATAAATATGATTTATAAGAGTTCTGAAAGCCTTTCTTTTAAGGATAAAAAACTGCCCTGAGAAACAACGCATACTCACCAGTACCTGAAATTGGAGCACTGAATGCATTTATAGGCTTATTAGAGACTAAACATGAGAAATATTTTACATACAGGAATAAAGTTTAATATGGAAGTGACTGAAATCATACAATACACATTACAGATCTGCTAATGCCCAACAGTACACAGACATGAGAGCACGTTCCTCCCATGTGGAATTATCTTTGTATCACTTAGCAAGAGAGAATCTATCAAGATAATTGGTACATTAGCTGTTATCTTACTCAAAATTCTTTCAAAAATAGGAGCCCTTCAGTATCCAGCTTTATCTTCCCAGCAGCTTTCTGGTACCTTATTTATTGATAAGAGGTACACGATGCCAATACATTCCCACATTTTTTTCATTTGTTTTGTAGATTTAGAGTAATTCTGCTCTCCCAAAACACACTGGCAATCAGAGCTATATGCCACGTGCTAGACAAGCACAGGGGATGGGATCTCTGATGTCAGCCAGTGTCACCTCTCCGACTCCAGTGCTCTCTCCTGTCCGTGCTGCCACTGCCCCAGGATCAATCTAGTTCTCACAGGCATCACTGTAGGCCACGTCATAACTGTTTTGGAAGCCAGAAAGCTAACCCAGTTGTCAGCAAAACCCACAGTAGTTCTTAAGTCGCCTTGGGATTCCTCACAAATTCAACCTTCATTGCTACCTTAGAGCTCAACATTTCTCAAGCACGGTAAATGTGTCTTACTGAAATGAGGAAATCTAAGTAAGAAAGCTAGACCAGAAGTACGAGCTATTTCAGAGGTAGACAAAATGTTATTTTTATTTACAAGTGCCTCTGGAGCACTTCACTGCCACACTTCTTAGACCACAAGTGCAGAAGTATGACGGGAACACCAGAAGCAGATAACCTGCTTTTGTCACTAACACTACTCATTGCCAGTTGGGCTTACAGAAACTGTTTTTAATTACTCAGCTAATCATTTGATACCACATATAATTTAGATAGATGGGCAACAGCACGCAGAAACCACACAAGAAATTGAGCAAAGATGAGCTGGAGGGAGCTGGGCTCATTCAGCCTGGGGAAAAGAAGGCTGCGGGGTGACCTCATTGCAGCCTTTCAGTACCTAAAGGGAGCCTACAGACAGGAGGGGAGTCAGCTCTTTGAGAGGGTAGAGAACAGCAGGACAAGGGGAAATGGTTTTAAGTTGAGGGAGGGAAGATTTAGGTTGGATGTCAGGGGGAAGTTCTTTGCTATGAGAGTGGTGAGGTGCTGGAACAGCTGCCCAGAGAGGCTGTGGATGCCCCGTGCATCCCTGGAGGTGTTCAAGGCCAGGTTGGATGGGGCCCTGGGCAGCCTGGGCTGGTATTAAATGGGGAGGTTGGCAGACCTGCTTGTGACTTGGGGTTGGAGCTTGATGATCCTTGAGGTCCCTTCCAAGCCTGGCCATTCTGTGCCTCTGTGACTACAGACTGGCCAAGATTTTGCCTATCTCAAGTATTCTATAACACCATGAACCCATCATTTCCTATCTTCTGCCCTCTAGCCCAGTACTAGTCCCATGTGTAAGTATAATGCAAGAAACCTGATTGCAGAACTTATTTTAGTTAACATAAATAGACACAGAGCCTTGCTTTCTTTGCTGTAGTCTTTTGTTTTATTTGCCTAGTACTGAATTCAAACTTTGAAATAAGAAGAGAAACTCAGGGAGTAGGTCTGAGATTCACCATCCTGCTACAAGGAGCCCCCGCTGCACATGGCTCTGCTAGCAAGCAACTCTCATTCTCTCATTATCTTTCTCATTAAGTCTCTCTTCAAGCAAAATTATCTCACGCTTCTTAAACTCATGTAGGCCAGGATGATCATAATGCCTGTCACTGATCTTGTCTTTCAGGCTTTATTATTCAGACATTTCGTCTGTTGTCCAAGGCTTTGGCTAGTGACTGTTCTTTCATTTTGTATCAGATATGATGTATAGCTATGAAGAATAATTAACGTGGCTAACTCCTTAGCAAGATCTGAACAAACACTGAACGTGAAGTCTTCTTTAAACAGACCAGGCTGAAGTCCTAAAGCACTCACATTCACACAAAGTTGTTCTTAGTCAAAGAGCAATCCCTTGCACGTCTGGTTCCTTAAGCCACATTTCAGGGGCAGCAAGGGAAGGAAACATTCGCAGAGCAGCTGCAGGGGAACAATCAGCGGAAGCAGCCGTGGGTGTCAGCCCCATGGGATGTCCCCTTTGTGTCACATCAGCTGAGGGGATGAGGGATGTAAGAAACAAAATCTCTAAAAGCAAGGGCAAGCCACATGTTCCTCACACACCACTTGTTTCTTAGAGATGTAGGAGCACTGTAGCCCAGCCATCGCCTAAGCGATGTCATTCTGAGTCCCTACCAGCTCAAGGAAATGTGTTTCCCTGCACCATTTACTGACATTGCCTCTGCATGCAGATAAACAGACACTTAAACAGTCTCCAAGAAGTTATCCTGCATTTTGCAGTCTGTTGCCGTGGCTATTTATCATAGCTGTAGTACACATTTTTATGATATCCTTTGAGCAAAACCTGGGTCTGAGCTAAAGCTAGGTAAGACAGATAGCTACTTGATGATGCTTTCACAGAGTTCACTTCCTAGGACCAATATTCAAGCTAAAAAAACAACTCTCCACGTATTTCAGCAGCTGATGGTGTCTCAAACTCTAACTTCATTCTTGATGGAAGCACAAATTGCAGTGCAAAAACAGAACATTTTCAACGTAAGTGCAGGCAAAGCCACAGAAATCACTGAAGAGTAAAAATGGATTTCCTTTTGCTAAGGAAAGGCAAACACTTGGAAGCAATCAGATTGTCCTGCGTTATTCCATTAGAAAGCTGATGAAGTTTGAAGCTGCGCGGAGGCAGAGAGCTAGTTCTGACAGAAACGTGCTGACTAAGAAAAATCTCCTTCTATATTTAAAAATTGCAGCAGATGGTGCTAGCAGTAGGATGCTGCGCTGAGTTGTTATGACTGTGGGCACTCCATCTATCACTGGAAGTCTCAGAAAGACCTCACCCTAAGTACAGGTCTCAGCTTGAACTTTGCAAAATGCTCCAAATTCAAGCGTGGTTTATTGGGTATCAAAGTACCTCTGGGTCACCCTTCTTTGGAAAAGCTTAAAAATTACATGGTTAAGGCACACAAAAACTTAAAATGACTTCAAAATAGCCAGGACCTGGTATTCACCGAGGAAAAACGTTCTCCCACTCATAGCATAAAGCCCATTGCTTTCAGAGATCAAGGGTATTTCTGCATGGCATGACAGTGCTACTCAAAGCTGTCAACATGCCCAAATGAGTGCAGGGGTGTGAGACAGAGCCCAGCATTGAGGGGAGGCTGTTGAAGGAGCCAATGGACACAACGAGAGCTGCATCTTCAGTCTTGTACAGAGCCATAAAGCTCAGAGGTTCGGGGCCTTCACCCAGCATGGGAGTGCATGAGCACAGGTGCAGCCACACCAGCAAGCAAATGACACCTGAGTAGGCTCTGCTGCCCAGCCTCCCCTCCTCCTGATGAAAACACAGGGCCAGGAGCTCACAGCCTCTGTGCCCACACCATGGGCAACAGCACAGCTCTGTCCCACCTCACAGCCCTCCCACACACCCCAAAAATCCAGGCTCTCCATGCTCGAAGCTGAGAGCACGTTCACACCCACGTCAAAGCCATAAACCCCCATCATGTGGTTACCCCTCCCAGTCACCTCTGCTCCGTAACACAGCATGAACAATCATCTGAACAGAACGAGCCAAAGCAGTGGAGAACTCCCCTCCCTGCTTTCTGCAAAACCCATGGTGGGTTTCTGAGTTATTAAGCACACGGCCCTGCTGAGTGATGATTTTGGAGCTACAAAGGTATTCGCTGCAGGATTTTTTTTATTCTTCCTCATGCTTGCCATGGCAACCGGGATATCGAAGTAGTTCAGAGCAAGACAGCGCCTCACAGTATCTAAAATAGCATTCGTAGTACATCTGACTTGTTTCTTTTTCCTATAATGAATTCAGCATTTGAGCTCTTTTAGGAAAACCGTCCCCAAAACCCCCAACCTCTAAAGCAATATTCTCTTCTGTCTGCTCCAACAAAAGGAGGTGGATATAGTCTACACTGACAGAATTGGAGGTCCAGAATTCTAATAAAGGCAAAGACTGCAAAACAGGACTCAGCTTTTTTCTTAAAGTTACAGGGCACCTGAGAGAGCTGGCAAAAACACCAGGAAAAAAAAAACAACCTGTCATTTAGAGGCAAATGTATTGGGGATCCTTAATGATGTGTTCATTTAGGTTTGTTTGTTTTTGGACAAAACCCAAAGCGCTGGATTCTGCCTTATCTTCTCTGCCTGCTGGCGGCTGATGTCTCTCCTCAGTTGTATGAGACAGCAGAGATCTACTGAGGAAAGATGATACAGCTACAGTCCTCTATGGAGGGAGGGAATTGACAGCTGAAGGACACCCTTTAAGGAGTGGACTACTAACAAAAGTAGGGATGAAGTCTGTAGCATTTACCTCCTACCAATCACAACAAACCGTAAATTTTCTCATTCTTAATGTAACTGGAATAATGACTGTTGCATTAAGAATTTTGTATGCCTGTTGGGATTAGACGAAAAAAATATCAGTAGACACACAGTGCTAATGATGAACACCTTCAATTAGAAACTACTCTGAAAACAAGCGTTGTCCAAATTACAACTGATGTCTGAGGCGAGAGGCTCCTCCCTCAGCAGGCACTTCTGCTGGCATCCTAGTTGAGGAAACAAATCTGTATCTGTAATTCTTATTTAAACCCAAGTAAATTACTTGCCTTAGATAAGGTGTTAGGGCAGTGCTTTCAATACTTAGCTATGTTAACACTTTCCTCCATTGCTACTGTATGCAGAGAAACGAAGACTGAAATCTTTTTCTCCATTTTGTAAAGCTCAAACCACCAGACTCTTAGTGATCAGAAGATTAAAGAACAAGATAGGGCCTATCTCCACTTCCAAAATTTTTCCAGTATTTTAACATGAATAATAGCAGTGAAATAGAAATAAAACTCTCAAAAACTCGCAAATAAGCTTCCTGAACAGGACAGCAGAAAATCAGGGAAAGGATACCAGTCTCAGTTATTAATAAATGTAATTTCCAAGAGTGAAAAAATAATGAATACTTTCACTAATGAGCACTTCCCAAACTCTTTAACAGTAGCATTGATTCTGTTACTCATTTCATGTAGAACTGCAGTTATCAACTCTTATGCAAATTAAAAGTAGAGAGAAGAACAAATAGGCCATTTCTATACCAATCAGGACAGATTCATTAGCTACCAACAGTTAATATCTTATCTTACACACAGAAGTGAAATTGGTGGGGAGCAGCAGATGAAAAACACCACACCACAAAAAAAAAAGCCATCAGACAGTATTGAAAACAAATTTTTTGCACATTGATTTATGAGACAAATCACTGTGTGCCAAAACCAAAACCGAATGTTATCCTACTGGACCAAATTTTGGAAAAGAGTCAAAACCAAATCATCTGATAATTGTGTTACTGCCCATTGTAGAACAAAAGCAGTTTTGCCATCCAGTATCTTGTCATTATTCTAATGAACATTAATTACTGCCTATAACTGCAGTAAGTTCATTTAATTCTCCAAACATGCTTTTTTCTTTTCTTTTTATTTCCCTTAGCATACTGTGTTAGTAATCCACAACGCAGAGTAAGGAGGAAGAACAGTATTTCCATGGCAATCCAAGTCATCTATAGCAACAATCTCCTATAATCTTTCCCCAACACCTACAATCGATGGAGCTGTGCTGAAAATAATTTATTAATCCACAGTACAATGGGCACAATCACAATAGAGACTTCAGTACTTCTCTTATTGATGTAGAGATGCTTGGTTTTATAAGAGCATTTAGGTCATAACATTTCTTCAGCAATCAGCTGCTCTTTAATTAAATGCAGGTCCAAACAACACTGGCACAATTTTCCTGGGACAAACTTAACAATGGAGACTCCTAATGAAGTCACAAGGAGCACGGGATCGTATCTTGAGAGATATTTGTTCTCAAGTCCTTTGCTCGTACAATAATGCAAAAATGATCGTGTTGTAAAGTCAGTTAAATTGCTGTTTGTTTGTTTTTAAATCACAGTGGGTGTGAAACACAGGCATATGGTAGGACACGCACTACAACTTTAAACCTTTCAGCCTTAATGCCAAAATACCAGCTGTAGTTAGAAACACGCACCCTGTCCCCAAGGCAAAATCCACAAGCATCTTGCACAACCAAGTGCAAACAAAGAGCTGAAGTTCAATTATGAAGCTGTTGCTCTTGAACCGACAGTTGATCTTCACTGTACAAGACAGACAGGATGATTGACATAAACATGAAGATATTTTGACACAGCAAACTGATTATTTTATTTCTACTCCTCACTGATAATTACCCCACCCTCAATTTGATCCAGCTAAGAAGGAACACAAAAGCCCTTGATAAACTCGAGCATACAGCACCAATCAAAGGAATTCAACTTCCTTTTCCAGGCTAAAATTATTTTCTTTGCTTAGAAAGGAAAGCAGCATTGATCTGCTACTTTCCTTCTCTCCAGGATAACAGCAACTCAGCTTCCTTGTCAGTGAGGACATGAGCTTCAGGATGATTGATTTCAAGCCTGGTACTCATTTAATGACAACACTGTTGGTCTAATAAAGAGAAGGCTGGATGATTGCTTATGTGCAAGCAACAGTTAAACCTAAGGAAATGAATGATTTTGTCATCTCAATCTGGAACAGCATTGTACCCTCCTTGAAAAATGAGCAGTTAATGGACAGAGTGCCTCAAGAAAGGGTTGGTGTTAACCAGAGCAGAATCTAAATTGCATAGACTGAAATTAAAATTCTGCCCCACTCTAAGTAACAGCTTCTAAAAAAGAAAACTCTGGTTCAAAAGCAGACTTGAATGATTTGTCACTGAAGTGCTGCATTAAATATTGACACATGCTGAAGTGACCTGCTGCCTAATGGATACCCCAGGAACGCCAACAAATTGAACACTGGCTCAGTCCTGCTGCTGATTATCATTCCCAGCTCCACAGCATCATTCAGGAGCAGTCACAGCTCTATATGAATCTCAGCCGATTTTTAAGGGGAATAATGCATTACTGCTTTCTTATCCTTCCTTCAAGTGAACTTCTTCCCACTGACAGTCCTCAACAGACTACCCGCAGTTGCCAGAAAAGAAAGTTTCCAACTCCTTTTGCATTCGTGTGCTTCTACATCTATGTTTGCTGAGGCACAGAGATGCAGAACAGTAATATAATTTCAGCTCATTCTTACATGACAGTAAAGTAGCCTTGGAGTTCAGTAGGCAATTTTTCCAGGGTCTTAATTGAGAGCTTCTTCCCAAAGTCTCTGGAAGTAAAATTGTAGAAAGAAGGAAATTGTGATAGAGGAAAGAAGCTCCATGTGGCAGAAGTAGGAAAATATTTGGAGATTTGAAGATGACCCCAACTTTCTTCCCTAAAAGAGCTTAAGTCTCTCAAATCCCTGAGAATCCTAATGACTCTTTTCCACACAAGACTCCTATTACACCGTTAACACTCTCTCTTCCCCTACAGTAACACCCAGTTCTGACTATAAATACTGAAGTGCAGCAAGAAACAAATCCTCAGCAGATAAATCAGATAACTCTGTAGCACGTAACAGCCCAAAGCAATAACCTCTCATAGAATGGCTCAAGGGTCATCAAGTTCGAACCGCCCTGCCTCAGGCAGGGTTGTCAACCACTACATCAAGACCTAGATCAGGGTGTTCAGGGTCCCATCCAACCTGACCTTGAACACCTCCAGGGATGGGGCATCCGGAATATCTGGACAACCTGTTCCAACACCTCACTGCTCTATCAGAGATAAACTTCCCCTTGACATCTAAATCTTCACTCCTTTAGTTTCAAGTCATTCACCCTAGTCCAGTCACTATCTAACCATGTAAAAAGTTGATTTCCCTTCTGTTTATGAGCTCCCTTTAAATAATAGAAGGCTGCAATGAGATTTCTCCACGTCCTTCTCTTCTCCAGACTCAACAAGCCCAGCTTCTTCATCCTGTCTTCACAGGAGAGGTGCTCCAGCCCTCCTTTCATCTTTGTGGGACCAAAACCTTGTCTCTTTCTGCCATGTGTGCTCCAAACATAGACAGTACTGCAGATAGTGCCTCACGAGGGCAGAATAGAAAGGGACCATCACCTCACTCCCCTGCTGGCCACTCCTCTACTGATGTATAGCCCAGAAGACCTGGGCATTCTGAGCTGCAAGCATATACTGCTGGCTCATGTAAAGCTTTTAATCTGCCAGGACCTTTAAGTCCTTCTCAGCAGGGCTGCTCTCAAGGAGTTCTTCTCCCAGTCTGTATACATACCTGGGATTACTCTGATCCAAGTGCAAAGCCTTGTACTTAGCTCTGTTGAACCTCATTGGGTCCCCGTGGGCACACACTTGGAGTTGCTCAAGGTCCCTTCGGATGGCATCCCTTCCTTCTGCTGCACCAACCACACCACTCAGCTTGTAGTCATCAGCAAACTTGCTGAGGGTGCACTCAATCCCATCATCTGTGTCACAAATAAAGATGTTAAAGAGCACTGGTCCCAAGACAGAGGGGGACACCACTCATCACCTGCCACCACCTGGACTTAGAGACATTCATTACAACCTTCTGGCTGTGACCTTCCAACCAATTCCTTGTCCACCAACTAGTCCACCCTTCAAATCCATCTCTCTCTATTTCAGACATAAGGATGTGGTCCAGGACCATGATAAAGGCCTTGTACAAGTCCAGGTTGAGGACTTTGCTCCTCAACCTTCCCTTGCCTTCCCTTTGACCAGAAATGCTGTTACTCCAAAATAAATTGCTTCTCCACAACATCATAGAGACAAATGAGAGTCACCTTCCTCCTACCTACAAGTAACTATTTGTGGAACTCCTTCCCATTACCAACCATTACAGAAATTCCAGTATATTAACATACACCACTAAAGAAATTTAAGGAAATATAAGCTTATAATATGACATAGAATTTATGGTGCTTTAGCCTGACAATTAAGGAAACGAAGACTGTTAGAGGAGCTGTTTCTATAGCAGATTTTGTACAGGGAACTGCTTGATGTTAGAAGTCTGTATGTTTAATTGCTGGGAAAATAACACTGCAACAGTAAGGACAGTTATTGTGCATTTATTTTTCAGCACGCAATCCCAAACAATAAAAACATTAAACAAGCTGCAACATTTTGAAAGATAAAGCCACAACCAACAGTTCTCCTCCCCTAAAGAATGTGAGGAATTTGTATTGAAGTCTCCCCATGTTACATATGCTTCAGTGACATCTCTCATTCCAAAGCAATCTAAAGCTGCTGGGGGAGGGGGAAGAAAAGAGGAGGGAGGAGATGGATGACTAAGTACAGTGACCGAAATAATACACAGTAACAAGGATCCAGTTTCTTGATCATTTACTTATACATGCAAGCATACCTGAATCAAAGACGTATGCACATATTTCAGCATCTTATACAGTAATTTTTCTGCACTGCGTGTCACATTTCCCTGATTTCTTTCCCATTTGATTATATTGGGAAATCTGGAAGAAATTACTACTGAGCAAAAATAGAACAACTATTTTGCATGGTACAAATAAAGAAAAGAAGGAATATAAGATCTCAATCAAAAGACTGTGCTAGGGAAAAGGTTAAGGCTTTAGAATGATTTTAATAATCATTGCGCATAGAAGTATTTCGAAGTTAGGGAAGGCTGTGATTCAAGAGGTCTGTGCAATTCTGACTTCACCTTCTGGAGTGCTGTGAACCACCCTAGAACTGCCTGCTGGGCCCTGCATGCACAGCCGGCAGCACTGGGCAAACCAGTCATCAGTTCACTGTTTGGTTCAGCCCCTGTTCTAGGGACTTAAATTCCTCCCGTCTCAGCCGGTTGCTTCAAAGCCCCCCATTCCACCCCAAAAACACTATTTGGCCACAAACAGCAAATGCTTGAGAAACGAATAGGGATGCAGCAGCTAACTCAGAAGCGTGCAGGGGTTCTTACTCAGCAAATTTTCCCATTCAGTGTTTTATTATGAAAACTGTTGAGCGACTCCGTGGAAAAGCTTGAAGATAGGAAAAAGCTTTCTAAATAAAGGTAAAAATCTCTTAGAAAAACATTCAACTGCCTCTTCTGACATCTTCCCGTGCTTTTTTCTAAGCAGCAATGAGCAATGTACTTCAGCTTTTCTAACACCTCAAAACAGCTGCAAATATAGCTTCTTTATGCATTCGTTAACTGCTGATAGAAGGAAAGCCCAATTATTCAAGTTAATAATATTGGGTAGAAAAAAAATACTGAAATTTTTTACCCAATTCTGAATTTCTTGTTGAGAAAACATTTGGGCAGAACACACAACTCAGACTGTTGCCATTAATTCGTTTTAAACGAGGAAGGGACTCAACCTTTATAACCCAGGGACTACTTTGGCCAGACCATTCAACTGCTGTGGCTATTTGAAATCAGCGAGCGTGGGCTTCTCCTTGCTTAGTAGGCTTTAAAGTAGTTGAATTTCCACATTCATGTCTTACTGTTTTTGAAGCCAGGACCGAAGCAGTCTGCTTTCCCACACCAGGGTTTCTCTGGTCTTGGACGATTTCTCCACAAATGCCATCTTTGCTGCTATGGCTGACTTGACACAAATCCTAATGCATTTCTCCAGCATGCACTGGCTACTGAAAGAAAAATGCGGACAAGCCAGGACAGCAAAGATAGCTGTAATCAGACAGAACTTAAAATAAATAGCCCAGATAGAAATCGAGTCCCTCAGAGTACAACAGTTCTTTGGGGACCTCGGGCTGGTCCTGGGATTGTCCTGAAGTCAGCACAATTTACATATTTCTTTTCTTTGTTTATTGTAATCACTGAACTGCTTTAAAAATATTTAGATTCTGGGAGCTCTGAGGAAATATGTTTACATAGCTGAAATTGTGAAAGGATAGGGAGTTCGCTGGTATACAGTGATCCAAGAGGTTTTATCCCTTGAGCAAGAAATACTAGAACCCTAATCAAGAGAAATTATGTTACTGTCTGTCTACACGAGTAAAACAGAATATTTCCCAAACAACAGCATAACACAAAAGTCACTTGCTGATACACAGGGCCATATAACATTTGGGTAAGTGGGTATTTCAAGAGAAAGGAATCAACAAAAAAAAATAATAATTAAGACCAATTTTCACCATGAGCGAAGCAGCAAAATCAGTCAAGTGGCTTCTAATGGAACACACTCATGTTAGCAATAGTTAACAAACCTCCAAGCAAGGCTTTTAAAACCTATTAACCCCTTTTCTGTAACTCCAGCAAAACACAAATTGTATACGTTGGAAAACAGGATGGAGAATGGGAAACAAGGATACCTGCTTGACACTCTTGCTATTAGTAACACGCTTTTCCAAGGACAGCACCAGGCCAGACATGCTTGGACAAAAACTAAGATATATTAGTTATGTTGTTAAACAAATATGAAGTAGCTTAAATGGATCATCTCTAAGTGATAATAGATAGTTGCTTCTAGACCTCCATAAACTTTGCCATATATGCCTAATTTTCTGATAAAGGAACCAGGTTTGATCATCTATAGAACGAACTCAATCTTTCAAATTGTGTTGAGGCAACTAGCAATGTATCTTAGAGCAGGAAGACTTAGTTCCTCCTGGGCTGGAATGAGTTCCTTGCGCACACAGTGTCTGTCCTCACCCACAACTGGCTTTAAGCAACTCCACTGATGACACCTTCATGAGCACTTTTGACAAGAAAAGCAACAGTTAGTCACATTTGTTAGCTTAAAACTAACTGCATCAGTGTTATTATTTAAAAGTACTTTTCCTTGGTAGACTAGCATGTACAACTATTCCATTTCTAATGCTCAAATTTTCCTAAGGAAAGGAAGTGCTGGAGAGTATAAGGCTTCAAAAACTCTGGAAAGAACTCTGATAACTCCACACAGATCTCAGGATGTGCACACTTTCTCAAAGGTATCCAAAGAGGAAAACATTTTCTGCCGTGTGACACATTTCTGTGAAAGCCATGTTTTTTAGCAATCTCCAAATGTCCCTGTTGCAAACCAGAAGTTGCTTAACCAATCATTAGGGCTAAAGATTCACAAGGCAATTTTGTTTTTTTTAAACTCGCACCAAACCCTGAAGTTAAAAACAAATAATGAATGAATATAGCCATTGCTCCAGAAACAAGCAAGCTGTCTACATAAACAACAGAGCACTTGAAAAGCTCTGACCACAAATAACTTTGTAGAGCACAGGGTAACCAGGGGTGTCTGTGCCCTGTGGGCTGTCTTAACAGTCTTGGTTGCTGTTCAGGGGATGGTTATTGCCAGGCAGTCATAAAACTGATGGCTTCCTTAGAAAAAAAATGAAACAATCACTACACAAGCACTACAAAAACGTTGATGGTAGACAAAGTAACAGGGGGTCAAGAGAAAAACTAACGTAAAAGAAACATGATTCAGAATCTGATCAGAAGACTTTGATAAGTTAGAAAGACCTGAGGGTGTTATAGATATTATAATTCTTAAAGGACTGGCCAAAGTGGTTACTGAGATACGGGCATTCGGGATGCAAGGAGTGCAAAGTGAATCCACTGGGGTAAAGAGAATCTAGCATCCATTTTTAAAATGTGGAGGAGAAGCACATAGTGCAGACTCGGCAGCCTACACAGCAACACTTCTGAAAAATATCACCATTGAGTCATTATGTAACACTGCACAAAAACTTTTATCTACCAGATCAGCTTTTAAAGGGAATATTGTATGCTGCATGTAAGACAGGGGAGGCAACAATGCCTTTCTTTTTGTTATCTTCCAATCAAATGGGACACCGGGCTCAAGCTAGAGTCCTTCCTATTGGAAAGGAGAGAGACAACCTGCAGCATCTAGAACAGAGAAGAGAAATGAAAAAAGTGTTTTGGGAATTACAGCTGTATCGTGTAAAAAGCACCAAACCTCTTCTTGCAATGAGAAAATACTTCCAAGAAGCCAACAGCATTAACTGTCCTCAATGACCATGTACACTGAGGGTTTGGAAGGGCAGGAAAATGGAAGCTATAAAGAAAGAATCACTGTATTTGCAGCACAGAATATCAGGATTAAATATCATGAAGCTGTTGACTTGTTCTTACTGACTCATTTGCTCAGAGCACACATTCACATGGAATAGTCAAATTGCTCAGGTTGGAAAAAAGCTTAAACATTGCTAAGTCCAACTGCAACCTCACCATACTGCCCTAATCATGTCCCTGAGCACCACAAAATCTTGATCACAGTAAAGAGTGCAAACATGGAAGAATACAGGACTGAACTCACCACTGGGCACGAGAAAAGGAAAAGAGGAGTGAGTAATAAGCAGAGGCTGCTTGTAGCAGGAGCCTCTAGTGACATGAGAATGTTCAGCTACCTTCCTCAGTACACTATTATCTTCATATTTGAAAATGGTTCCAAATCACATCACCAAAAAATGCACAGACAAATCTGTTCTCTTCGCAGATTTGATTTTCAGTATGGTGCTGCAGAAAAGAATCCCTTGAGGTGAATGAAGCTCTCCTTTCATTTATTCTATTTTTAGATGCAAGAGAGAAATGACTTGCAAGACTACATTAAAGGACTTAAGGTGCAGCTTTAGCTGAGGTTACTTGGGAGAGAGTAATGAGACTCAAGTCCTAACAAGACTTGGCTGTAACATGGAGGCCTAAAAGTGGTTTTCAGTTGGTTTGTTTTCTTGTGACAACTAATTAATCCACATAATGGAAATTATTTCTGAAATAAGACGGTCAATCAGCAACCACGGTTAGCAGTAGTTCCCTCTTTGTATGATTTAAACTTCACTCCTCACCTTGAACAGAAACCAATTCAGCCTAAGATTTTAAACCAAAGAAGAGCTAGTTTATTATCTTAATCCAGCTCAGAGGAAAAATTAGCTTTCTTCCAAATTCCCAATTATCTGCAAGTACAGAAATATCAGCAGATGCCAAATGGGCTGCATTTAAGTTGCTGGTTTCCCAGCAGGCACATTTCCTAAGGACTGACTCATGCTATGCAGCATTTCAGAGCCATAACAATCAAATCCCATTATAATTAATACACCGCCCGTAGCCAGGACTTCTTTGTGCCATTAGCTAGCCATTTCATCCAAAGCATCGCCTGGTATTTCTGCAGACCTCAGTGTCTTCCTAACTTCTTTAAAGATTTGGGCAATTGGAGAAGCAGAGCACTTGCTCCTGGCTCCACATCCTACACACAAATTCTACCTGCACACATCAGCAGGCAGCTCTCCCATCTGTGCCTGGTATCAAATATGAAGTATCAAGTACTGTGTTTATTTGTACTTATTGCACTCTGAAAGCAGCTATTTTTAATCAGATCAATGCAAACAAAGTTTCTGTGAGTACCTGTTTACATTCTGCTTTCCTTGCACAAGCATTGTGAGATACAACACTGACTTCAAACCTTTCCATCTTCCATTTATTTTCAAAATAACAAGCTATATGATGGAAAACAACAGAACCCTGCCACACAGTCAGTAATTTCATGTAGATGTTCAGCTGATGGTTATGCTTTTGAGATTTATGCATTCCCCATTATGTCTCATGTCCAGTTACTGCTTTGTGTGCAAATTGCAGGGTATGCGCTGTGCTTCATCATTGCCAGGCGGTTCTGGAGTTCAGCGAATGAACCCGTGAGGTTCCCAGACACAAAGCACTGGTGTAGAGAATAACAAGGAAGACTCTGTTCTATACCTTTTATTTACTGTGGAGTGCCCCCGACACAGAAGTGAAACGTTTGGTGGAGA
This sequence comes from Perdix hodgsoniae, assembly GCA_035772895.1. NCBI lineage: Eukaryota > Metazoa > Chordata > Aves > Galliformes > Phasianidae > Perdix > Perdix hodgsoniae. The sequence goes on from JAPSGF010000108.1 coordinate 966,310, forward strand.
TCAAGCATTTACTAGTCTACAGCTAAATACGTGTGATTAGAAATGCATTTATAAAGGACATAGACAAAGGATGTGGAGGTATAAACGCTGTAAACGCTTCACAGCAGCAAGGTTGTAGCAAGCTTTTATCACAAGATAATGATTTACCAGGCTAGAATTACATACGGAACAGCACTTGGTTGAACCAGCACATTGTGTTTTCAGTATGTACTCACACAACTTGGCAAAACACGACTCCTTCAAACTGTAAACTTCACTTAAAATAATTGGCAGGATCATCCCAGTGCGCTGGCTCTAGAAGCCCAGACAAAAGGGGGTTAAACTACCACACCGTCATTGTGCAGCACGTTTTACAGCTCCCTTCACAGGGTTTAATATTAAAACCACATATATTCTGTTTATGGGAAATTCATAATTAATAAAACCCAAGCATTTTGTTTTCAGTCAGGGACCATTTACAGACTACATTTCATCAGCTCTGTAAAAAATCCTTTTAAATGAGCTTGTGGAATGCCTTGGTGGAGCATCAAACACCAAAAATGGCTGTGACATTTCTCATCAGAGTTTACTTCACGTCAACTACAAATTGTCATTCAATACAGCACATACAGTGACCATAAGTGGGTCTGTTATCTCCCTCAATAAAAGCAGAACATAACAGATATTCTTGCGCTTTCCTCTCTTTTGCACCTGTGGCCTTTCCCAGAGCTGATAAGAAGAGTTTTCTGTTGTATATCTAAGTAAATTATAACCCATATGGGAAGTGGCCAACTGATGGCTCCAGTGAGTAAAGCAGCACATTTAGCCAACGGGTAGATAAGGCACAGGCATCCCAAGAGCACTTGGCCCTTAAACACTCTGCCCTCCTGCTGGGGTATCACCTCTAAGCTGGCAAGGGCTGTCCTGCTTTGCACAGTTACTCCCAGGCCTCTTTGCCCAGGCTGGGAGCAAAGCTTTTCTCCTGGGTGCTATGACAGGGACACCTTCCCACACTCATCCGACCAGACCCATTATATTTCATCTCAGCTCGCCCAGATAGAACATGCACGTAGAAGTTTAAGTTGGATAACAGGCTTTTCAACCAAGGGAGTAAAACCACCTCACTGCTCAACAGCCTGATATTTTCTTCTACTTTTGGGCGAAAAGGCAGCCAGAGAGTCTTGGTTTTTGAAAACAGTTGCGTGAATTTGAATCAATCTACTTTTATTTGCTTCTATTAATTTGCTGAGTTATAATGTCTAATTCATCAGTCTGAGCTGCAGGAAAAACGTGCTTCATGCTACAGCCAACTCTGCTAGGCAGCCAAAAAATCCAACTTGAGTAACAGCAAAGTCAGATATTTCACTTTCATAAGTTTCCAAGTAAAATATCTTCGCAGTGACAGTTAACAAGTGAGAAATGGAGCTATAAAAGCAAATCAATAATCCACCAGGATTATTACACAGATCTATGAAATGCACTGGTGTAAGTAGGAACAGCTGGACAAAAATATCGAGGATATATGAGATAAAAAACCGAATGGAACATAAGGAAAGAACAGGGATTATCAATATTCATTACCTATGTTTTCATACTGCAGTCTTACACCACCAGAAGTCACATCAAGGTTTATGTGTATGGAGACTGTATCGAATGCTTGGGAAAGTTAGGGATCTGGAATACATTGCTAAAAGCCAATTTATTTATTTATTTATTACTTTTCTAACCATCAGCAAACAGCTGAATTCAAGTAACAAGGAGGAAAAAAAGTTTGGTTCATGTTGGAAACTGTAGTTCACAGGAGGTGAATACCTACAGAGACCCCAAGAAAAGCAGCTCTCCCAAGCCCCTCCAGAGCCTCTATTTCCCTTTCTCCTAACCCTGTGTTTTGGCACTTCCTATCAGTTCCCAGCACTGAGCACATTTTTCAGCCAGCCATTTCAACACAGTGTCAGTAGGAAGCTAACCGAACAATCCAAAAGCAAACAGCTTTCTCACAGCATTTAGTGACAACAGCAAGTACTGAACAGGTCTCAAATATCACGCACGAGTCCAAAATCAGACATCTCAGTCCGCAAGCTATTCTCTATGGCTCACCCATTCTCTGAAGGGCTGGTGGGCTGCAAGCAGGGCCAGAGCCACAGCTTTGTAACTGATTTTCAGAAAGGCAACAAAAATGGAACTGTTGGCCATGGGGGATCCCCCCTGCTGCCCACCCACACAGCATAGGCCCAAAAGGAGATAGAAAAAGCATGCACATACTTTCCCAAATAGCAATAACCCAGGGCTGGTCAGATGCAAAGGCTTTCCTCCATTACCCAGAATAAAAACAGTATTTAAAAAAAAAAAAAAGGGCAGGTTTTACCAATTTAATTCCCTGAGACATCTATCAAGAGCAACTTAAAGTATCTTCAGCAAGGTTTACCATTCATAATTCATTACAAGATACCAAAATATGTATGGTCGCAACACCTTCTAAAGACAAAAAACATATACTGCCAGAGCAAACTGAGCACTTTTCCTTGACACATCACAAGCCAAAAGAATGTGTTAATTTTGTTGGTTTATTTTTTGCTTGTTTTGTGTTTTTAAGATATCCTAACATAACACACAGAAGAGCAAAACAAGGTGATCAAGCTAGGATGCTATACACCGAATGCACAGAAAGTCTATTTTGGGTCGGAAAATACAGCAGCTGTGGACATAGGAATTAAAAAAAAAAAAAAAAAAAAAAAAGGAAAAAAGCTACTTACCTTTGGAAAACCAAAGGTAGGCAGGGATCTGCAGCAAAACACCCTCACCTCCACTGCCAGCCCTTAAATGAGGTCTGGGAAGGGGTGGGTCCTGGCTCAAGCCCTTCTAGTCACTCAGCTGCATTGTATGCACCTGAGCTCCCCTGGGTTGGTCCTGCCCTCCCAACCAGGTGCTCAATGACTTTTTCAAGCAGTAACAGCATTTCCACTACACAAGGGCAGACAGGAGCAATAAAGACATGAGCATTTCTTTAATTCAAACATGGTAAGACATGTCTCAAACTCTGGATGTAGAATTTTTTCTCCCTATCATTTCTTTATCTTTATCCCTTTATCCATACATGTACACAAATCAATATCCATACAACTTTAACAGAACTAGCAAGTCTCTTTACGCCAAGTTACCACCCACAATCATGGACCTTCTTCCTTCAGGCACCTAGCCAACCTCCACTTGAATAGAAAAGGCTGGGAACAAGATAATACAAGCTGGTGGTGTTTGAAGGGAACTATTACTTCATTGTTAGCAGGAGTGTTATTTTGAATTTTTATCTTGCCACAAACGATACCAGAATATTCAAGAGGCAAAAAATCTTGCACTTTTTTCTTGACATGCCAATGACAGTGCTGTAACAACAGTGCTTCTTATTCAAAGACCTAAACTTGCAAATCCCATAGAGCTCAGTTATCACAGTACCCTTATTATCAGTTAAGATAAACCAGTTTTCTCCATATAAGCTCGGATAAATCTAGTATCCCAGTTCAGAACAATATGTTTTTAAAGCCAATGGATGCCAGTGCTCTAGATGAGATTGTAAATGGAAACCCAAGCAAGATATTTTAAGTATTTATTTCATCTCCTGTTTTCTGATGTACAAACCATTTCATCAAGACTTCTTCCTTCTGATTTCTTCAGTACGTTATTTACCACTAAAAAGCATACCAAGAGCGACAAAGAAAAATACTGTTATGTGTCTGTAATAAAGAAAAAAAAAGAGAAAGCACTCTCGGAAAGGCGAATCAAGCAGTTAATCTAAAAATAATTTTAAAAAACTGTCTATGAGCTAATTACTTTTATCTTTAAATATCATCATTACTGCATCACAGAGAGAGTAAGTTTTACAAGCGATATATCAAACAAAAAATTCCTAACTCTCAAATCAACTCTTATGAAACAAAATACAAAGGCAATTTCCTCCATGAAAAGCTTTAAAAATAAATGAAGTTATGTTGAATTGCAAACGTCTCCATACAAGGAATGCTTCTTCTCCAAGATGAGAAGAAAATAAGAAAATAAAGGCAGACATTTAACTGTATAATTACAAAAAAATTGTATCACGAGGAGAAGTAAATCTTGCCCTGAACATATGGAAAATTATGCTCGGAATTGATTAAATGTGAAATAAAGCAGTGCTCCAAAAGGCTGGAGTGCAAATTCATAATCTCTCAAAGACGACAGTTTATTTACCACACCAGGCACAGTACTTTACGTAGTAGTTCTGCCAGCTTCTCCAGGCTGCCTCCCACCTTGCCACCCATAATCACGCTGGGGAATAATGCATAGTGGTATTTCTGGTTCCTGGCAGGCTTATCGTTATTTTCAGAATACTTTGATTAATAATCCTTTTTTTTTTTTCTTTTTTTTTTTCTGTTAACACTGAAAAATGAATTAAAACTCTAAGAAGCTTTCTCTGCTCTCTAGAAATTGGAATGATGTTATAAAATCTCAGCAAACAAGTCATAATGTGTCTGTTATTAACGATTCTGGTCATTGCTCGTGTACAGGAAAACACAGCAACAGAACAAAGGTTGTCTGTTTAGATCACACAAGCAGGTCAAGGAATGCCCATTTGCAGTAGGCTGATGGCATTCCAGTGATCCACAACAATCCTACTAAATTTGTGACCTTTATTGGATTTGCTCACGAGACGTCTGATGAAGTTTCTCTTGATATCAACAGCAATCTCGCTACCGGCTTCAAAAGGGGATCCAAATCCAGACTCGAGAGAAAGCTTAGAGTAAGGAGTTCATTTTTCTAAATCAGATGCTGTGTCATTGTGCTTCAGTATGCAGCATAAATGGCTTCTCCTCTGGAAATGAGAGATCATGTCTCCGTGGCTGACAGAGACTCCTTAAAATAAACTTCCTGAACGAGGCACAGGCTTTTTCACGGCCGCTACGTGAAGTCCTAGGAAGAAAATTGGTAGTTGCCATCTACAAATTCAATCCTATTACAGAGTTGACACTAAAAGATTAAAATGAACTCTTTCCACAAATGTAACACAAGCAATTTACATCCAGAGAATACCTTATTTTAATGTTTTGACTGGAACTAATGCGGCCAGAGGGTCATTTACCATAACCTGTAGCCCTGAGATGAATGGACATGGAGATTTTGAAGGTGGTAGACTGTGGATGAGAGGTAGAGCAGGCAAGAACAGAAACTATCAGTTCGTGAAACAGGAGACCACAAATGGATAACAGAAATTCAAAGGGTTTTGCTCTTTCAAGTGCCATCAGTTGAATTTGCGATAACGCTCACGAGAAATGGAACAGATTTGCTGGAAGGAGTAATGACGAATACAGTACATCCATACAACTTCTGAGAAATCTGCTTAATGCTAAGCTTGTTGATTTCAAGGAAATGACAAAAATAATTTAAATGTTTTCATACATTTTTGTAGAGACCTGCAAAACCATGTCAACCATATGTGCTTTATCTATACAATGCAACTATGGAAGAAAGGCTATCCCCTGGATTTTGACACTTCAGTTACACTCTTGTTTTGCTCTTTTTTTGTGTGTCCCGTCAGGTCTGGGAAATGCAAAAGGGTCAGTGTAGTTTTTGCTGGGTTTTGACCATTTTTGGTCAAAGATCCTCAGACATTTTTGAGAACAAGCTGCTAAGTTGGATTGAAGGCATGCTTCTTTTAGGAGTTGTTGAAAGGGCTGAACTGTCTTCGAACAGGGCAGCTTAGCACAGCAGTAAGTATGCATGTCAGTGCAAAAATAACAAGTTTTCCTGGAAACTAGATGTATTGTACAAAGGATTTGTTGTTACTGAATTTTGTGTGCAAAAAGCACACGTTTAGCATAATAGTATTGTGTGTGATGTAAAGCTGAAAAATTAGTTAGTTGTAAACATCTGATGTTTGCTCAAGCTAATTAATCTTCTAATAGCTTCAGTATTCAGATGAGAAGCTCATGAGAATAGATACCTAATTAGTTTTCCAGTATTCCATTTGTGCCAATTCTGTAATGTTCTGTCTTGTAACCAGCGCAGAGCATAGATGGGGAGATGCAACATAACTGAAGATAAACGCTGTATTTTAGAAGGTGGAAACAAGGACTCACCGTGTCACATGCAATGATGCTAACTGAAATGCTCAGACAGACCTAGGAAGAAAATCAATTTGTAAGTTCTTACAGCACAAAAAGTGATGAGAAATAGCCAGTGCGAACTTGTCAAGATCAGATCATGTCAAAACAATCTAATTTCCTTCCTTGACAGGATAACCAGCCCAGTGTCTAGCAAAGAGCAGCTGGAGTGACAAATCTTAACTAGGTTAAAGCTGTTTGGTCTGTCAGAGAGAAATTCTTTAATAGAGCCAAAGAAGGCTTCCTCTGCAGGGAAGCTCCATAAGTGGGATGAAAAATCAGATGGATATCCCTCATGGAGTCATGGCAGTCAGCGCTTGGAACCCAGGTTAGCAAGTGGGACTGTATCAATCTGTGCTATATGCTTCCCAGTGCATTCAGTATTCCGTTAACATCATCAGTAATGGTATAAATTCCACATGAGAGATTTGGGAATGTTACCAGAGTGGGTGGAGATGTACTCAGGAAGACAGTATTTAAATTCAAAGCGTTCCTAACAAACTTAAAAATAACAGGGCAAAATTCAAATTAGGCATGTGGATGATGAGTCTGGAGCACGGCTAGCAAACACACTGACACAACCGGAGGGACTTGGTAAGCAGGGGTGGAGTGGGTCATAGTATGAGCCCAGAATGTGACTCAGCGCGACTGCTAAAAATGAAACCTAAAAAAATAAGAAAAAAATAAACTGAGCAATTTGAGGAACATTATATGCAAGTGGTATCACTAACTGTTCTAATACTTTCAATGCTGAGCAAGAGAAATGAAAAATACTGGAAGACATCCTGCAAGCACACACTGCAATTGTTTTGACACACAAATCAGAGAGGAGGAATTATGACAGCAATCCATCACTCCTTCATTAAAACTTTTCAATAACCACTGCTGAAATATGCACCACAAATATTGAGCACCTCATCTGTGGTTGATCTTAAGTGATATTTTAGGTCTCTTCCAGGCCTCATTTTAACGGTGCTTTTTCTAATAAGCAAAACAAATCCCTTCACTGAAATTCTTCATTGCATAAAATAGATGTAAACATGGGAAGGTTTACCCAACAGACTTGGGAAGAAAAACAACTTAATGAGATAATCTGTATTATTCATCATCAAAATGAAAAACTATTTAATCTGCAAGCAACTGAAAATAAATTATCTAACATTCTAGTCCAGAGAAGCATACACCATGGAAAGATAACACAGAAAAAAATCACAGGAGACCTTCTATCCTTGGTAATAATAAAAAATAAAAATAAAGGAAAGAATTCTGCTAGTAATTCAGCTTTAATATCCAGTAACCGAGGGAAATATCCCTTCTCAGTTACTGAAAGAAAAATAAAAAGAATACATGTATCAGTCTTCCAAGATAGCTGAAATGAATTAAGTATCACATAACGATGATAAGAAAGGTCTTAACACTCAAAAAAAGTATTTCAAAATATTTTAGCATCCTGGCACCGACCCCAGTAGCTGGGTCTGCATCAAACACAGTCTAATCAGGTTTTCCACAGGAGGCCATATCAACTGCCTGTAAGAAATTGAATCTCACTGTTACAGGGGCAATGATTATTTATTTATTTCTTTAAATGAAGTCTCCTTTGAGTTCTTTGCAAGCGGAGGCACTTGAAATTACTTCATTTGTACAAATGATAAATAAGCTTTACTGAAAATCTGCGTGCCAAAGAGGCCTCCCACTTCTATCTGCAAAAGCATCCGGAAAGGCCGAGTGAGACAGCATTGCTCTGGGTGTGATACTAGCAAATGAGCTGAACAACTCACAGGAATGGGTGTTGTTGGAATTGAATTCTTTACCTGTCTCTGCCATCAGCTCGGAACAACATCCGACACAAATTGCTAAGCAGAGAACCCTTTGCCTTATATGGGAATTGAAGTTATTGATATCACTCATGTTTTCGGACTCCTTCACATTCTCTGAAGAAGGAAAAGTACTAAATAGCTGTTATTCTGAAGTGCAAAGAATACAGTACTACAAGAGCATTCCTGAAACTTGGCACCCTACTTTAAGTACCTCATTCAACACCTCAGCCAGCAAACCAGTCTGCTCCAAAATAATCTAGTGATTTCCAACTCCCCATAGTATAGATCACCTATGGATGCTCACATAGGTTGAAAACAGATAAGCTAGTAATCACAAATGGTTAACACTGACTGCAGAAATAAGAGGGTTCACACAAAGCTATTATTTTGGCATACAAGAAAATAGGTGACTGCACACAAAAAGAATTTGTCATTCAGACTGCAGCCTTGTGGCAGGTAAGACCATGAGAGATGGCACCTATCTCACTTATCTACACATTACCTTGGATAGCACTGAGCCTCATTTTCAGCTAATACAAAAAATATAACAAAATTTAACATACTTAGTTCAGCTGAGAACCACAAATTCTCATCTCCTTGGAACCAAAGATTAAAATAAAATGTCATTTCTAACAGCCACTTTGAAATTTACTCTTCTGACACCTTCCACTAAGATACACTTTAGCCGCTGACAATTTCCAGGGTCCGCAGCAGTCTCCAATGCTACCTTATATAAGTGGCACATCAGCTTATATATTAAGGAGTCAGTTGGGTAACGCATTTTTTGTAGCCAGATCATTCTGGCCACTGAAATTAGTTGGTCAGATTAAATCAAGATCAGGTACTACCAGGTTGTGGCTGACTCTTCTGCACAAAGACAGCAGGGTAGGAGGGACAGCCTCATCCCTGTGCTGCTGCTGGGAAACAACCCCTGGGCTACCAGTGCTCTGCACATCTAGCTGCTGCCTCCCACACTGGCGCTGCCAGGGAAACATGGAACTAAATGAAAACAAAACTAGACTATACCAAACTAAACTAAAACCAAAACAGCAGAAAGGAAAACAAAGCCTAGCCAAACAAACAAAAACCTGAGAAGATATTACCTTGCACTATGGGAAATCTCAAAAGCACATAACCACTAACTGCTAGTAGTGATTGCTATGGGATTGTTGTGATTGCTGCAGCAGTGTGTAGCAGTACTAACAGGACACTTTTCCAAGAAATAAATGCCAACACGTGAGAAAGGCTCACCAGTCTTCACCATCAAATCACAAGCTACCCTGTCACCCGCTGGTTATGAGAAAAGGAGGGCAAAGAGATGTGGAGTTGCTTGAAGGAAAGGCAATATGTGGGGCACGGTTTCCTATTCTCTCTGCTTTTTCTCTCTGCTTGATGTTTCACACCCAAAGCACTGGACTACAGCCAAATACTCACTGTTAAAAATAAATAAACGAAGAACAGCTGTAATGTGGGATACTTAAGACATCCAAAGAAGGAGATGCATTCTGGGCTTAAGGCAATGGAAAATCCCTCCATGTTTACCATGACGATTTGCTCTGAGCAGAGCATTCTTCTTTCACAAACAGGATTGCAAGCAAAGCCCTTCAAAAAAGAAGACACCCCTATCATCTGCATTTGGTTTGTTTTGACGTAGGTGCTCGTGCACAGGCAAATGAAAGCAATTTCTTTCAAACAATTGTCTCCATTCAGTTTTCAGTCAGCAAAAACTGTCTTTATTATCAATTTTACTCCCTCTTAGAACAACTCACAGATTTGGAAGCCTCTCTGCACAGTGCCCAGCCCTAAGACAAGAAGACAGAGCTTCTGGCTCAGGCTTCCCTACAGGCTTTCTGCAGTGATGTGGAACAGTGACCAAGCTGCGTTAGGGTTCTTTTGGTCCCATTTGTCACAAAGCTTAACTTTGTTGAAGTCACTTTTCAAAAGATCAGCTTTTTTACATCCACCAGGAAAACAACGTGTCACTGAGAACAACAACAAAACATCGTCATTCATTCTGGAAGCAGAGGTCAGCGTCTGCTGGCCCTCAGCCCAGATCCCAAATTGCCAGTAAGTTTGTATTACCAGAAGGGCAATATTTTATTAGTAGGCTATTTCAGACTCTGTCAGGCTTTTCATGGCTAAACAACATGTGCCAAGCCCAGGCTTTTCTTAACTTTCCTTTCACTTCAGTCCAATGAAGCATCCTGGCTGCAACACCAGCCTCCCTTTTTTACAGAAGTAGTCTAGCAAACTCTTTCATACTGCCTTTTTCATGGAATGAAGCCTCAACCTTTTCACCTTCTTCCACACTATCACTTTCAGGTACCTTTTGTCATAACTCCCGTGTTGTGTCCGTAGGAATAATTTTGCCAGCAAAGAGTTTGGAAATGCTAAACAAATCATTTGGTGCTTTCCAGGCTGGATTTTTCTCAGCTGAGCTGTTGGGGTTTTCCTTTCAGAAATAGGGATAGTTGGTTTTATTTCCACAGCTTCTGCTTTGGTCACATGAGGTGACTGCTCTTCTGTGGATCCTCATTCTGCTCTGAGGGACATAAATAAAGGCGGTGCCCAGAGGGAGTAGTTGAGTGCAATGGGAACTGATTGCTCCCACCAGCAGAAGAACTCCCCAGAAATAAAAGCAAAATTGTCCACTATGTTTTGACACAGCTTTTCAACTTGAGTTTCAGTAACAGACAAAAGATAGTTCATCGTGAATGCAAAAATGAAGTAATTCACGAGTGATTACATTTGGTTTTAGAAGCAAATAATCTTCCAGTGTGATACAAATATTTGTGTTAAAAAAAATGATCAAAAATGGAGATAGCGTCTCCTGAAAATTTGGCTCAAAACTTGCAAACATTGAGTCCATGCCAAGCAATCCTTTTCACCAAGGAAATCCCCAGTAAATAGCTCATTTCCTGAAGAGTGCAGCAGTTTTACAGCCAGAAGTTCCCCTTCTGACTTGCAAACAGGAATCCCTTTAAACACAAAGAGCAGTAGACTCAACACAAGGAATTTAACTTCCATATTCAGGATCTTAAGACTTCTACACTATGAAACACAGGAACATAGGCATAGTGCAGCCCTGCCAATTACATGCACAATTTCACTTTTCAGTACTGGAATCCAAATGTTTGCTGGACACGAAGATGAAACTGTAATTAATAAATGAAGAAAATATATATTCCATCCTCCAATTCTCCAAGAATTCTTCAGAAAAAGAAGGAAGAAGGAAGAAGGAAGAAGGAAGAAGGAAGAAGGAAGAA